>CAKNYM010052295.1:494491-514720 GCA_932195095.1 Andricus curvator
GCAGCATTTAGTGCCCAAAGCACTACCAAAAAGTTTCATCCCTCTAGGGCATGTGGAACCCACCCCAAATCAACCACTCAATATTATAAAATTCGTTAAAAATAGACAATTTTGGAAAGTTAAAATTTTTTCAATGGTTATTGCTGCACTTAGTGCCAAAAGCACCTGAAAAAATGATATCCCCCGGGCGCATGTGGAACTCACCCCAAATCAACCCCTAATATTATAAAATTCGTTAAAAATACATTGGAGAAAAATACTAAGTATTTTTAACGAATTTTATAATATTGAGGGATTGATTTGAGGTGGGTCCCACATGCACTAGAGGGATGAAACTTTCTGTTGGTGCTTTCGGCACTATAAATGCAGCATATAATAATTGAAAAAATTTTGAATGTTCAAAATGGTGTATTTTCACCGAATTTTATAATATTTAGGGATTCATTTCGGGTAGTTTCCACATGCACTAGAAGAATGAAACTATTGGTGCTGTTTTTGGCACTAAATGCAGCAATAATAATTGGAAAATTTTTGACTTTTCAAAATGGTGTATTTTTACCGAATTTTATGATATTGAGGGGTTGATTTCGGGTGGGTTCCACATGCACTAGAGGTATGAAACTCCCTATAATGTTTTTAGGATTAAAAAACGGTTTCATTCACAAAGTTATAAAAATAAAACATTTAAAAACTCTAATTTTGTCATAATTATGAACAGGCTTTATTATTGAACTTGCCGAATGAAAAAATATATTTTTTACAAGTACCTTTGCATTTAAGAATCTTTTTGCTTTCCAGTTCCTTGATCCAGTTTCATATAAATGCAAACCCCGCGTTACGTTGTGAATCTAAAATCAGAATTCTCGAAGGTACTCGTATTTGCTGACAGTGTTTCAAACTGAAGAATCTGCACCGACGTCATTGCCATCAAAATTCTCTCCGGACATTTCCTGATCGATCTTCTCTTTCAGTCAATTTCTTTACCTTCGAATTCTAAACACACGCCAGATACGATTTGATTTATTCCTCTTCACTCAATAAACTTCAACACAGTAAATTACACGCCGACCTGCAAAAGGGCTTCTTGCTTCCTCTAAGGGTATGCATTACTTTACATATTCATTAGCTAGAAGCTACCTCCCACAACGTTCGAAGAACTTGCTCGTACAAACTCGCCCTCAGATGATATGACCTTGTTCTTGATCGTTTCGAAGCGATAATAACGGCATTTAACCCCTGCCTAATAGGTATTCACGAAATTGCATCTGGTCAAAAATTGATTCGGAGAGTTGTTAACTAAATTATTTGGTCGATTTGGAATTACAATTTAATAAGGGGATTGAAATGGAAGCATCATGCAATTCTTCTCCATAGGGTGTTTGTTAACTTATAAAAGAAAACTTGAAAAATAAAATATAAAAGCAGAGTTTATTCGACAGGGCTGGTTAGGTTACTTTAAGAAAAAACTATTGATCGTTATTTTTACACCGAGAAAAAAGCAACTAGATATAATTATCATTACCCATTCCAAATACTAACATTTTAGTTACTTTTGTATTTTATAAACCCCGGTATATCAAACCGTTGCATATAATTTTGATTATCAACTTCGGATCAAAATGATCTATTTTTGCGGATGAAAAAATGTTGTTTTAGAAAATTTTGAATTTAAGGATGGGAGAAAAATTAAAATTTTCCTATATTACGCTCTAAATCTCTATGGTTCTGGAAATTTACTTTTTTTCTTCAAAGAAGTGTGTCTTTAGATTTACCGAGTTCCGACTTACACTATTGGAAGATTTCTAACTTCCTAGGACCATGAAAAAATATTTCAGAAAGTGTCAAATCTTTGAAAAATATATTAATTTTTAACAAAAATATGAATTTTAATCTAAAAAAGAAACATTTTTAACAAAAATCGGAATAGTTATATTTTGAGTAAAAAAAAGTAATTTTCTACAAAGTAGTTACATTTTTTAAACAAAGAGATGAATTTTCAACTGAAATAATAAACTTTCAACTACAGTAGTTGAATTTTCAATTAGAAAGACGAATTTCAAACAAAAAAAGAGATTTTTCGAAAAATAGATGAATTTTCAACTAAAACGGTGAATCATCAACCAAAAAAGGAGATTTTAACAACATAATTTAACTTTCAACCAAGTTCCTAAATGTGCAACTAAAATTACGAATTTTCAACCAAAAATATAAATCTTCAAACCAAGCAGTTCAACTTTCAACCAAAAAGGATGAATTCTCAACAAAAAGTAAAATAGTTAAATTTTCAGTTTCAAAAATTTATATTTAACCGAAGAAAAACTAATTTTCAACAAAATAGGTCAATTTTCAACCAGAGAGATCAATTTTCAAATAAAATGATAAATTTTTAACTAAAATGATGAATCGTCAACCAAGAAAACGAATTTTAACCAAAGGATTTAACTTTCAATCAAGTCGTTAAGTTTTCAACTAAAATGATATATTTTCTACCAACAAGATTAATTTTCTACCAAAAGAACGAATTTGCAACAAAATAGTTAAAACTGCACCTAAAAAAGATCAATTTTAAAACCAAATAGTTGAACTTTGTACTAAAAAAAAGCAATTTTCAACTAGAAATGAAATAATTAAATTTTCTGTTAAATAAATTAGTTTTCAATGAAAAAAATGTTTTTTTCAGCAAAATAGTTAAATATTATACCAAAAAAGAATAATTCTCAAATAAGAATGTAATAGTTGATATATTGACCCGAAAAGATTTTTATTTTTTATAAAAAGCAGCTAAATTCAACCGTAAAGGACAAGGTTTCAACCCAAAATGGAAAAATTAAATTTTTCGTTGAATAAATTAATTCTCATCTAGAAAAAGAAAAAAATTTTCAACAAAATAGTTCAATGTTACACCCGGAGGGTTAATTTTTTAAAAAACGATTAATTATAATCCAAAAAAATAAACTTCCAATAAAGGACTTCAACTTTCTACCAAGTAGTTGAATTTTCAACCAAAAAAGATGAATTTTAAACTGAAAATGTAATTACTGATACTGTAACTCAAAAATATTTCAATTTGAAATAAGAAAACAGTTGAATTCAACCAAAAAGACGAATTTTCAACCAAATATTTCTATTTTCATCTAAAAAAGATGAATTTTCAACTAACACTGAAGTAGTTACATTTTTAGGAAAAAAATTAATTTTAAACGAAAAAAGCGACTTTCAATAAAGTAGTTGAATTTTCAACGGAGGAAATGAATTTTCAACTAAATTTATGGATTTCAACCGAAGAAAATGAATTTTTAACAACTTAGCTCAAATTTCAACTGAAAAAGATATTAATCTTAAATAATAAATAATTGAATACAAAAAAAATACGAATTTTCAACCCGCAAATATGATCTTTTAACAAAAAGCCAAGATTTTAACAAATAGTTTAATTCTCTCCCTAAATATTTGAATTTCCAAAAAAGCCGTTCAAATTTTAGCCAATTAATAGTTTTCAATCTAAAACGAAAATAAACCAAATCAAATCAACCAAAGAGTATATTGAATAAAAAAAATAGATGAATTTTCAAGTACAAAGATGATCCTTTAACTGAAATAGTTAAATTTCCAATAAAAATATTAATTTTTACTCAAAAGCACAAATATTCAGTTGATAAAATAATTTTTTTCTAAAATTGTTTCTGTAGATTTAAAAAAATTTTGTATTTCAGGGTAGAGAAAAATTTGAATTTTTAAACTTTCAAAAACCAGTCGCCACATTTTGAATAGTAAAAATGAAAAAATAGCTGCAAAATCAATGAAATGTATTTGTTGTCGTAAAAAAGACTTGTGAACTACATTTCGAAATTAACTTAAAAAAGTAACGATTTTCATATTTACTGTTACTGAAAAATTTAAATAGTTGGAAATGTTCTACTTATTTACAAAAGTAACTTCGTTACCACTATCGTTACCAAAAAAGTAACTATTTACACTAACTAGTTAAAAGAAATTTTTTGTTTAAGTCCTGAAGGACAGAAAATTCTTTCCGCTGCCATCTATACTCAATTTGAAGCAGGTCATGTAATTTATTAACTTAAAGTGGAAAACATGGTTTAATGAGTAAAGAGACAAAAGCGTCCACGGCTGTGGAGGGAAAACGGAACTAGATTTTTTTTAACTTTTAACCTGCAGCATAAACTTCTGCATTACGATGGTAGTAGACGGAAGTAAAGCAGCCTCTGAATCGCGGTTCCAGATAATCGCCTTAAATCCCTTAATCCTGAAAACAGAGCAGCTGAACTGGTCCCTAGGATCTCAAGTAATTATGACTAATGCAGCTTTCGCAAAGTTGAACGAAACCCAGATGTTACCGATAGGACATTACCGATTCATTAAGATGCTTTAGGAAGAGCTTTTTTCAAATCAAGCACAAGCTGTAACACATTTTTCATTTTCTTTCTATTAAGAATTTAAGAGCAAATTGAATAATACTTGCAGGGAGAGGACGTTTGAATTAGATGTATAGAAATGCAATGAAGATACTTATTTTTAACATCGGAAAGTACAATCGTCAGTTACTGGAATAGAAAATTTATCACTTGGTAATTTAAAATAAAATTAGGATGTTTGGATGCCTCACGAAATCCTTTTATTAGATTTTTTCGAAACATTGACTAGAAAATTTCTTTCTTTGGTGAGCAAATTATTTCATATTTTTCCAAGATAAAAAAAATAAGTAGAGGTCGCTATGGAGGGTTTTATGCCAAAAATTAGACTTTTTATAGTTTTTAAATTTTAATTTCAACAATTTTGACCATCCCATCTTTATTGACACAGAAATATATCCAAGAGGGTGCCATATGACCCTTAAATTTGCTTCGTTATGTAAACAATATTCTCATTCAAAAAACCCTCAAAGTTGCAATTTTATGATAAATTTGAGATTAATGGTAAAATTCACCCCTAAATATTTTCAGAAAATCATAAAACTTCCTGGAAATATTAGTTACATTACTGACAACAATTTATGCTTTCGAAAAAAATTAAGGTATACTTGCCCTCAAATGAAAAAATAATTTTTTGAACAAAATAAAAAATCGAGAAATTCTTCCAGAAGAAAAGTCTGTGGTATCTCATTAAAGAAAAACATATTTGTCCCAATAAATTACATATAACAAATTATTTACATTATTTTGCATTCAATAAATAATTCACCCATCATTAAAAAAAAGCCTTTTAAGAAGCTTTTTAAGACTTTTGAAACTCTTTAGGAGAATCAACAAATTGTTTTGAGATTTAAAAACAGTTTTTATATACAGACTCGAATAATTCGAGTCACAAAATATTTTTAAATTTCTTCCAAACTTCTACAAGTCCTCAATATCTTTTAAACTGACACGACTTTTCCCTGAATTTTTGGAAAATCTCATAAAATAAAAAAAAGTTTCTCATAAATTTTCTAGATACTTTTTCAACACATTTGAAATCTTAAAAAATCCTTACGAATTTTCTTAATTGCCCCAGGAGAATAATATTTATATAACCAGTGATTTATATTTTGTATTAAAAATTCTTTTTCACCTCAAATTATAATTTGGAAGACATTTCTTTTCTTTCTCGCCTGATAAATCTTTTTTGGTTGAAATTTTTGTTAGTTATATTCAATTTTTATTTTTAATTTAAATCTTTTTTATTTGAAATTCAACTATTACATTTTGAGTTCAGAATTAATCTTTTTTTTTTTAGGTTGAAAGTTCAACCATTTGGTTAAAAATTAACTTTTTTGTTGAAATTTTGATTTGACATATCTGAAGTTTACAAAATTCTTCTTGAATTTTCTCAAGAACTTTTTCAGAATTGTATCTATATACCTTTAAAAAGAAATAAAATAATAATCTTAAAAAATAAATAATTCTTCAAAATTCAGATCTTGTATTAAGAGTGATTTTTGTCTTCAGATCGAAAAACTACACCCGCGCGATTGATGATGCTAGTGAATATAAAAGAATAATGTAGCACAGAGTTTTCTTTAACAACAATTTATTGATTTTTTGACATTTTTTTTCAATTGTACGAAAAATTTTCGACATAAAAACATCCATTGCGACCTCTAAATATTTTTTTAACCTGAAAAAAATAGGGGCTCAATTTCTCACCAAAAGAAAGAAATTTCTGATTCAAGGTGTTAAAAAAACTCTAGATATGACAATTCCATATACTATTTCTTTTCATATCGCCTGAGTAAAATATACCCATATCGAATACGAACCAGCAGTTCGTTAACCTCAACAAATAATTTTGTTACCCTTAAAAATAATTATGTACGTATGTTCTCAGTGAAAGAAATAACAGAGACGGCTGTGCCTGTAGTCTTAAAAGTTAAAAAAGTTAAAAAAAGCTCGTAAAATTTCTCCTCGTGACGCTTTGTAATATCGGGCGAACCAAGAGGAAAGAATGCCGGCAACTTGGCCTGCAAATTGAATTTTCTAGAAGCACGCGACGCTGCGGCGCGACGCGTTCAAGTTGGCTAAAAGAACGCAAAAGTGGGAAGGAAAGGGGAAACAAAAAAAAGCAAGCGACGAATCAGGAGTTATGACGTTCCTTATGCAGTCGCAAGTAAATCCCGCAAGAGATTCTTTCAGAGTTATGAAGATGTATTTTTATCAGCCAACCCACGCCCCACCCCGGCCCTCCCACGCCACAATACTATTGTAGCAGGACCTGGTTGAAATTGCATTATGTAATATTCAGGATACCCGCTGGGATTGCGTTTCCGTACGCGGTAACCGTGCAGTACGCATATGCACCACGTCGCTGAATTCATACCCATGCATGCACAGTTTCAGGACCGACGATCGCGATGTGCGATTATCGCGTGGTATTTCCAGTTCCCACGCACTTCCCACATTTGGTTACGAAGTAGAGGTCGACTGGCTCTGGCAAAACTGGATTAGTCCATATGTCTATATGAACAATACTCGTATCACGCGAGTGCGGTTATTTATCTTTCCAAACAATGCTCTCCTATTTATCGACGGAAATTTCCATAACATATTATGTCGTTGCCAATTACCCATTTATTAGTTGACATAGTAAAATTGTGTAATTAAAAATTAGTCTTCTGTCCTATCCTACCCTGTCCTATCCGATCTTATCCCATCCGATCTTATCTTATAATCCCCTCCCCTACACACCTCCCCTGCCAATGCCAGTCCTCTCCTACTGTATATGCCCTACTCTCCTTCCCCTCCTATCCGTCCTGTCCGATCCGCGATTTTATCCTAGTCGATTCTATCTCCTAACCCCCCAATCTTTCATTAATTTTCTCCGACGCCTCCGCTACTCCCTTACTCCCATTCACTACTTCGTCCCTTACTTTCCCGCCGTTCCTATCATTCCTTATCCCTACTTTCCCTTCATGTCCCTCCTGTACACCTTAGCCTTCCCCTTACCCTCTGCCTCATGGTCCCACACTTCCCTATCCGATCAGCCCGAGTCTATCCCGATTGCCTCAAGCCCGATCCGGCCTTAAACCAAAAAGCCCAAACCCAAGCCTGACCTGACACTTAACCTATCTCGACATTAAAGCCGTGAGTCCGAGCCCAGCCCAATCACCTCAAGGACAAATCCATCTTTAAATATGTGAGTCAAAACCCAAGCCAATCAGCCTAAGGCCCGATCCAACTTGCAAATCCGTGAGCTTGAGACAACAGCTATTATTACAAAGCTCGATTCGACCTTGAGCCCATTAACCTAAGCCTGACCCGACCTATAACCCGTGAGCCTAATCCAAGTTTATATCAGCAAGCCCGAGTCCAGCTAAATAAGTTAGTTAGTTGTAATGTAGGCGGATGGGCCCGTGAGGTCCTCACCCCTGGCGCTCAAGCTATGAAGCCTATTGTGCCATACCCGTGTTCATTCTCAAGGCAGTACTCCGAATCCGGCCATCTTTCGCCGAGTGTTTTTGGATCTCGGTGGGTTTCGTTGTTACCAACGTTCTGAGAATATACCTCGCAGGTCCCAGGCATACCTATCGCACAGTAAATGACGTCCTCCTTTGTTGATCCGGCAAAGTGATCCTCACCCACTCTGATATTCGGCAGCCTCCCTAGCAGGCCGCATAGAGGGAATACGGCTAGACTAGGGTGGACGGAGCGATCCCTCTGAGGTCATCAGTAAGATGCACAGCTTCGAAGCACTGACCTGGTGTGTTATGTAAGTGTATGTGTATGTGTTCATTGCTCGAAAATTGGCCAGCGACCGCCGAGAAAGAGTCCCCCGTAGGAGCCTCAAGAGCAAAGAGTAACCAGCTTTTTCTATGGGGACCTACAGTTTAAGGTGAGTTCCGAACCACCGAAGTCCCGGTAGCAGTACATAGAAAAATTTCCATTGGTACCCGGCTCAGGGATCGAACTCCAAAGCCAGATCCAGCCTTAAACCAAAGAGCCTGAACCCATGCCCGACCTGAGACTCTAAATCCTGTTTCGACATTGAACCCGCGAGCCTGTAATTATCCCAATAAGTATAAGACCCGAGTTAACTTTAACTTTAAACCCATGTGCATGAACCCAGCCCTATAATTTCGAAGCGCGATTCGACCTGGATACCATGAACCTTAGCCCCATTCAACCTTGAAACCATGACCATAACTTTAAAGCTTAATCTGAACGTGAATCTGTAATTCCAAGTCCATCCCGATTACCCCAAAGCCCGATACAACCTTACACCATAGAGCCTGAAACGAAGCCCAACCTGACACTCTAAATCCTGTCTCCACAGTTAACCTGTGAGCCCAATCCCAGACGAATCTTTTTATGGCCCGGCCTTACTTTCAACATGTGAGCCCAAGCCAATCCCTATCACTCTAAAGCCCGATCCTTAAGCCGATAAACCTAATTCCGATCGTACCTTAAACCCATGAATCATCAATCCGTCCAAATCAAGAATTTACTGTTCAAACTCGGCTAGAGCTTGCAATTGTTAATAGATTTCGAGCTTTTTCAAAACTGCTTAGGCTTCAATAAATAAGAGTGTCCCTAAATTCTTTTTTTTTTTTTTTTGTTTGAATTTTTAATTCTTTTACTTTTATGCATACGTGAATAATTACAAAAAATAAGTCATTTTGAGAATATTATTTTTTATCGCCGAAGAAAAGACTTAAATAAAGTTTATGTGCATGAAGTACATTCTAGGAATAATACCCGTATTAAATAGTTATAAAATATTGATAATTACTATTGTTATGAATATTCGAATAAATAAATGGTACATTTTTTCACCCTGTTCATAGGTATATTTTCTTTTTCTCATCACACCAGAATCACGTATGCTTAAAATTAATTAATAATCACGAAAATTTACGAACGTTAAATGTTTCTTATTGTTGAAAATAAAAAGTATGAATAGATTATGAAATTATTTACTTTCATGAAGAAAAAAAAATTTCATTAAAAAAAATATGTCATTGACTTTAAAGTTTTATAAACATAAATTATAAAGAAATTTAAAAATTAGTTATTTTCACCTAGAAAAAAATTGTTTCGTCTACAATATCATGTTCTGCACAACTGAATAGTAATTTTCTATTAAGAAAAAGTGTCCATTAAGCAGTTCAAATTACTTCATAATGATTCTTCAAGTCGTTTTAGGAGAAAAATTACTTATTTACATGAGAAAAAACTACACTGGAATATATAGTCTATGATTTGTTAGTAACAACAACAATTATGAGTCAACGACACATTTTACTAATGATAAATTACTATTCAGTTGTGAAGAACGTGATATAGTAGACAAAATAATTTTTCTTGCATGAAAATGACAACTTTTGAAACTGTTTTATATTATTTATAATATTAACAATGAGGAAGATTTGCCGCAGATAATGTTCTGTGATCATTTATCACCTTATTATTGAATATTATTTATATGGTTTTATGAGAAAAATCATGATTATCTATGCAGAAAATGCGAAACTTGATATGTATTAATTAATTTGTTGATAAAAATAGAAACTAAAAAGCTATGATACATTTTCTCCATGTATTATTACCATACAGTTGTCTGGAATATTGCCTAGTAAAAAAAAAGAATTTATTTTTGAGTGAAAGTAACTTAGTTCAAAATTTGTTTATAGTTTTGTTATTAAAAATAAGAAATATTTAAATAGGGTGCGAAATTGTATAATTTGTTTAATAAAATGTTTATAAAAATGTTATAGCCGTCAGAAGGATTATTGGGCTCTAGGCCACTGTGTAAAAACTTGTTTGGGACTTTAAAGAACTGCGTGTACGAAAGTGCGTGCATACTAAAAAATTAACTAAAAATCTAAAAGTTAAAAAAAAACTATAGGAATATGCATTTTATAGATCAGAGTAAAGCAACTCAAGTTGGCCATTCCTGTTTTCAGCTTTCAAATTTATACACTACCTAATACGAAAAATATTTTTATTAATATTGGTAATAATATTAAAACTTGTTAAGTGATTAATAATGTATTCAAAGAGAAAAGGAAAGAAATTTTCAATTCAAATAAATGAATAAGACAAAAAAACTGTTTCTAAAATTGTTAATAAAAATAATAAGAATTATTGATCTTGATTTGTATTTCATAAAATTGTTCTGAAATTCGTTATTTACCGTTGATTACTTCAAGCGAATACAGTCTCCTCTAAATCGAGAAATATAATGGTACATCTGTTAATTCACTTTGTTGAGAAAATTATAAATTGTTATCATATGACTGGAGATAATAACCAGGTGCCATCACCTAGTAATTCTTAGCCGGTTGTGTAATAAAAGCGGTTGTTATTTAATCACGAATATATCTGAATCAGTTATTCATTAATGAAATTTGTTAATAAAACAAACAAATTATTTGTTAGGGTGCGTCCAGTCATCTCGAACACTTAGCGAAGCTGGACGACAAGACACTTTGTATTAATTAAGTTTCATTAGTTCAGTTAGAAAACAATTTTTTCTTATAAATACTTAAAATTTAGTGAAAATTAAATGAGTTAACGCTGAAAATCCTCAATAAGCTAGTTTCATCCACTTCCTTCTTTGAAGAGATTTTTTTCATATTCTTCATCAAATAAAAAATGCTATCTAAATATTTTTTTCAGAAATCAGCCATGGCAGCTCTATCGAGAATTTTATTATATATTTAAAAAAATAAACCATTCATATTGCATATTGCAATATTTTGCAATATTTAAGGTAATGAATTATCACGTCATTTATCCTTTATAATATTCCCTTGAATTCCTCTATTTCTAGTATTCCAATCAGAAATCGAATTATGTTTCTCTTGCGAACCTGATTTTTCAAATGAGTTATAACTTGTGCCCTTTAATTTATTAAAATTCACATGTCAAATTCTCGGTTCTGCAGTTTGACATGCAAGTTTAAGCAGACCATTCTGAATAATAATCCGAAATATGCTTCATGTTATTTTAATTTCTGGGATTTAATATTGACAACTGACATATGTTCATTAAAACGAATCCAAAAAGAGACTCGATTAATTGACATATTGGGCAATTATACGTCAGGAATATCAGAATCTGCAAGTGTTTGTTCGATTTTATTGAAATTTGGTGAAATTGTAGTGCTATATAAGAGACACTTTGTGTCAAATAATCCCCCTTTAATTTTTATTAAATTGGGATGCAATTATTAATTATGAATCACCTTTCGTTTAAAAAAAATTGTTAGAGACTCTCCTGGCTCCCGATTTGTAAAGGATATTTCGGTTAATTCCCAGTTTGGACATTTGAAGAAAAAAAAATTTTTTCTCTCAATTCTCCCTAAATAATATTGCCAGTAAAGTTTTCTGTTTAAAATATGGTATTCGGTATTATTTAATAAATTTAGAAACAAATAATATAAAATGATCACTGTAGACATTTACAGACATATGTAACATCATCACACTGCTACCACTTTGCACTGACTCGCATTCATTTAAAGACAAATAAGAGAAAAAAATGATTTCTTGAGGATTTTAAACGTCCACACTTGACAATTGCTTATAAGCTTTTATATAAAATTAAAAAATAATAACTAATGAATAATTTTCCTTACTAAATTCTACACATCACTGGCAGCATAAATTAAGAAAATTAGGAGATGAAACAATTTCTAATGACTTCGAATTTCCACACTGAAAATGTTTTTGTATAATTTGTTTCTAAAATTAACCGATCATATCGGGAGATATATTTTTATGATAATTTGCCGATAAAAGTAATTAATTTTAATGCAGAAATATCCTTTACAAATGAGCAATCTATAATGTTCAGTTTTGTTAATAAAAATTGTTTCTAACAATTATTATTAACAAAAGTCAATATTTTTTCGTCATTTCACGTACCCCTAAGTATTAAGCAAAAGCCAGGCTGAACATGAAAACAATTTTTCCAAGAAGATAAAACCAAATTTTCAGAACTCTCGGAAACCAAAAAGGTCTCAATTTAAAAAAATGAAAGGTGATTTCATAAGGAAACTTTTTAACAAAAATTAAAAGGGAGTATTTCACGACAAAAATCAAAAATTTGTTGGAACTTTTTCTCAAGCAAAACTTAAAAAAATTTTATTTAACGTTTTAAAGTTTAAGAATGTATAATTTTATCTCTACTACCTCCAAATTTCATTTGAATTCAATTATCGGTTCCAAAAATGTCGGTAAATAAAAAAAATCCAACCCTACAATTTAATACGGTGGCACATCCAAAATTAAAAAAATTTTTAAAAACCCTTGGGGCTCAAAATGTCTCTAATATAGCACTATAATTTTACTGAATTTCATCAAAATCGAACGACCAATTGCCGATTTTTAAATTCCTGATGTGTACTTGCCTATTTACAATAATTTTATTATAATTTTCAAACATATAATTTAATGTTTAAGAAACTGACAATTTCCTTGATCAAAAACTTCAAAGGCTTAACATTTTAAAGCTTTTTATCAAGAAATATTTTCAAAGTTAGACACTTCTGAATGAGGTTTCCAACTTTGATACCTCCTCCAGGTAACTATTGCCAATGTAAACAGTTGCATTTGAAAGCACCTGCTCTTCGCTTCTCAAGCAGTAAGACCCTTTGAAATGATATTTTCAATTTGAATCAATCAAGTTTAAACGTATTTAATAATTATTCATGCATACTGTAAATCAATTTATTTTCTATGTGATTTTTAGAATGTTCAAATAGTTTCGAATATTACTTTCAGCTAAATAACGTTTGCAATACATTTTACTATCTTTTAATAACTTCTTTCAAAAGTTTATAATGTTGTAAATAATTATCATTCGTTTGAAAATGTTTTTCTTGACTTTGAGCAAATTAAAGAAGAGAAGAGGTAAGATTTAAACAAATATTTTACACACCCTAGTCTCCACTTCAAAAATTAAATTTTTGTTTTGTTTTTTTACCAATTCCAAATCAAATCATAAAGAAAGTTCCAGTTTAAGGTGTCAGGCTGATTTGGTATTTGAACATCTCGTTCTAAAGTGAAGATAAAGGCACACGTATTTTACCGATTACCCAGAAATTTTACTTTTTGCAATCATTTGAAGATTATCTACTGAGAACCCCACTTTATACATTTTTTTGAGAAGTAAATAATAATATTTACTACATATTTCCTGAGTTTTAGTATTGTTGAACAACTAATTCATACTCAAAAAAATCAAATTTAATCCTTTCTTTCAAAAATCACTACTCAAAATGGAAAAATGTGAAGAAGATACTGTTAGTTGCTTCAAAGTTTTACAAAAAACAAAAATATATATAATTGAGCACTCATTATTTGGCACTGCAATAACTACATTTTGCCGAAAAACATTTTACTCTTCATATTTTCCTTATTTATCTAGCGATTGTCAAAAAAAGGAACGAAACTTAGGAAATATGTATTACATATTATCACCTATCTTTAGAAAAAAATGGAAATTTAGAAAATTTGGGCCTTGTAGAAAATTCGTTCTCAAGAATTAAAAAAAAATCTGCCGCTATTTTTTCATTAGAAAGAAATATAATTTTTGTGGATCAGTTGAAAAAAAAAGAATTCCTACATGTAATGGAAAAAAAAATCCCATGATGGAATCAATGATAGGAGAAATAGAAAGAATATTCAGGGCATACGCAAAAAAGAATTTAGTGAAGAAGGGGTGGAAGTAGATGGGATAAGGAATGTAAAGAGAAGAAGTAGGAAGTGAGAAACGAATGAAGAACTTTGAGAAAAGGGAAAAGTATAATAGTAAAGAAGATTATAGAAGAAAAGAGGAGTATACTAAGATGTATGATAAAAACAGAGGAGGAAAATAGAAGTTTTGAAGATGAGACTGTGAAGGCTAAGACACGGACGAAGAGGTTTGGAAGAGAATAGAGGGAGAGAGAGAGAAAGAAGATAAAGAGTCAAACCAGGATATTGAAATGGTAGAATAGAAAACATATTTTATTGATTTGTTAGGAGCGGTAGAGGAGAAAGTTAGGAAAGGAAGAAAATATAGTAGCTAAAGAGACAAGAAAGAGGACATCAGAAGGGAAGAAATATTTGAACTGTTAGGAATAATGAATGATGGAAAGGCACCTGGTATAGATGAGATTCCAAATGAAGTCTGGAAATATGGGGAGAAAGAGCTAAAGGAATGGGCATGAATAGAAGTATGGAGAGAATCAATAGAGTATGGAGAAAAGTTTAGTCAGAGTTGTGGAAAAGAAGAGATGGTGGTACCAGTTAGTGTAAAGTGGCAAAGGGGAGAAAGTTCAAGATTACAGGGGAGTGACGCTATTGCCATAATTGTATAAGTTATATAACTCTTTTACCGGCGAGGTTAAAAAAATAAGTCAAAGAAAAAAGACAGTCACTGAATCAAACAGGGTTTAGAAAATGATTGGGAGTGATTGACAACATATATGTTCTGCATTATCTGGTAAATGAACGGATTAAATGGGAGAATAGACGAATGGTAACATTGTTCGTGGACTTAAAGGCGGCGTTTAACTCTTGAGACCGAGTCGAGATAGAAAAAGTTTTGTGAAAAGGGGGATGAGAGACGGTTCAATGAAGAGAGTATATTCAATATATTAATCTCAGACGTAGAAAAAGACATGAAAAGAAAAGGATGGAGAGAGAGCATGGCGGGCTAAATTACAGGATTAAAGAAATACTTACGAGAGAAAAAGTTGAATCTAAATGTAGAAAAGAAAAAAGATAATGAGGATTGGAAAAGGAGGGGGAGGACAAAAGAAATATACTGGGAGATCAAAGGGGTTAAAGTTACAAGCAGTAAATAAATAAATCTTTATTGAGTTCGTAAAAAGAAGGATATGTACATGGCAGTCAGAGTTAACATTTTAACCCAAAGGGCGAGGTTCAGCTTAAAGCTGCTTTCAAACCTAACCCTAAAAAAGTAGTCAAGGAGTTTAAGTATTAGGATATAACTTCCAAACAAGTGGAGATCATGGAGCTCTTATAAGAGAAAGGACACAAAAGCCGCAGAGGTAATAAAAAAGATATGGAGTATAGGAAAAAGAAAGCAAAAAAAATATTGGAGAACGAAAATGTGGTTATTTGATACAGTTTCAAGAAAGATATACGAGATGGATGCTAGGGGTAGACTGAAGGATGCCTAGATGTATGATAAGAGAAGCAAGGAAAAAGAGCAAAGGATAAATTAAGTATTAGAACAGGAAATAGGGCATAGGAGTTCGAGGGGAAGCTAAGTGAGGTAAAGGGAGGAGAGTTAACAAAAAATTTGTTTGAAGAGGTGGAGTATGCAGAAGGAAGTTCTTTAGAGCTAGGGATATAGGAGATAGTGGAGCAAACTATGAAGAATTGGAGAAAAGGGACAGGGGAACACAATTAATAGAAAGATAGAGGATGATAAAGGGATCGAAATTAACTGGTATAAGATGATCAAATAAGGGAATACCGAAGTATTAAGAAAAAGTATAGGGAGAGAAAAGATGGACAAGAGTAGCAAGATTCAGATTGGGAAACGAGATAAGGGAGGGGACGTATTGGGAAAAGGAGGAGAACAGGAAGTGCAGAATGTGTGAATAAGAAAAGGAAACATTAGAGCATGTATCGGAAGGATATAGGAGAGGAATTTGAAATAAAGGAATCTGATAAGAGAATATAGTAAAGATTTTAAGGAAGGATGAATTTGTTAAGGAAACTTAGTCCCTTAATTGAAAATGCCAATTTACTTTTTAAATGGATTTAGACTCTAAAGGCACTTTCTGAATTCGAAATGCATACTCACAGATCGAGTTAAAATAGATATACAGAACGAAAATTGAGGTTTCCTGTATCAAATAGGGTACATGTATGAAGTATTCATTACACCATTCGTTAGAGTTTCAATAGAACCATTGTGGGAGGGTCGTGCAACGCAGCACAGTTCACTTCATAAATCCGGCTTGTTTTCTGTTTTCACTAAAATAGACAAAACCGCTTTCAGTGTGAGCACTGGAGAGTAAAAGTCCCCCTCGTTCCAATGAGTTTCAACTTCACTCTCTTCTTGAAACCCGTACAGTTTGTTTCAGGTGAGTTTGAACTCTTTGTTCTTCCTTCCGTGGAGTAAGACCTGTGATTCTCCTCTTATCCTTTATTCCATTCCGTCGCCTGCATTTTTAACCCGACTTAGAAATTTCATTTCCACAGGTCTGCGACTTCCTTCAACTAAGATATCTTGAGAGCTTTGTTTATCAATACTACACTGAGAACAAAAATTTAGTAATCACAACAAAGCCATTTTGTCGTCACAGAAAAATGTTGATTGGTAACATAAAATTATTTTGTTTTAATTTTTTCCGGTATCTTAGAATATTAATGTAGTGAAGGCCTTTTCCGGTTTTTGATGTCTTTATTCAAATTTTGCCGACATGTTTCGACTCGGATCCGAGTCATTTTCAAGGCGTAGTTCTGTAGAGGATACAATATCTCGTAAAAAGAAAGGTCAAAAAAGTTTCGACTAAAAATAGAGTTAAAGTGATACAATTATGTATATACATTGTCCTTACCTTATTATTAGTTAACGGAAATTAAAAAAGTTTCTTGGTAGATTGTACATAGTTGTCAAGTATGAACTAATATTTTGACATTTTGAAATTGAAGCGTCATAACCTCAAAATTTAATGAAATTTTCGTCTCGTCTAGAAGTGAAACAGAGTTATGTTAACACGGTCTATGAAGAAAACATATATTTCAGCATATCTATACTTACAGAAGATAAATCTTACAGGAAATTATTATATATTCTACATTTTTCAACAAAGAAAGTGGCAGAGCCTTGTGGTTTTTTGAATTATACCGGCATGACTGCGAATTTGTATGAAATTAAAATGGGGTTAATCTCACGTAATATATACGTATATACGTCCTAAGCCTGGGAAATTCAAATTTTTGGAATTTATATTTGTGCAATTAAATCATTGTATATGGTACTTAAACCTTGAATGCCTGACCTGAAGTTAATAGAGTTGTTATCTCTTTGTATATGTATCATTTCTAATAGTAAACGTTTATCAAGATTAGGCTCTAATTCTAAAATTTCAACGTTATTTAAATCGAAGTCAAAGTTATGTGCAAAGTCATAAGCATGTTTAGCTACGGCTGTGTTTGTTTCTTTTTTTTTCAATATATCTTTCGTGTTCACTATTCCTTGTGTGCAGAGGTCTGCTGGTTTCACCAATGTATGTTTTTTTACAATTCTTACATATATTTTTATAAACGCAGTTACATTTGTTTTCTTTTTTAATTTTATCTTTAGTACTTCTAAGTAAGGTTTTTATTAAATTATTGTTGATTGTAAAAACTAATTGAAGGCTACTTTTTCTGAAAATTCTGCAAAAGATTCGTCGAAGTTTTGAACGTATGGTAATACAACCATTTTTTTAAGATTGCTATCTTTAGGTTGCGTCGATATAGTTTTTTGTAAATGAATTATGTGTTTGTATCTTTCAGTGATTTTAGTTTTTAACCAATCAGATGGATAGCCATTTTTTCCAGTGTTTTCTGCACAAGATCTAAGTTCTCTCTGTGGAATCTAACATCAGCCAGTCTTACAGCTCTATCGAATAAACCATAAATAATGCTAATTTCAGGATAAATTGGGTGACCAGATTCGAAGTTTAAAAATCTACCAGATCAAACTGGTTTGCGATACCATTTGGTTACAATTTTATTGTTTTCGAGTTTTAATGCCAGATCCACAAAGTTTATTTCATCGAAAATGGAATGTGATTGGGTATTCAAGTTATTTTAAAATTTTGTTTTCGATTTCATCCATGACAATATTGGCTGCAGCAGCTGATATTGGAAATCCCATGGGTAACCTGTAAATTTGTTGGTCAAATTTATAATTGAACTGACAATAAAATGACTCTAAGCATAGTTTTACAACTTTATCAAAGTGTTTTTTAGATTAAATTCCATAAGATATTAGTGCACATGGACACGATATCTAGAGAGATAATAATGAAATCTTTTGGAACTGTTATTTTATTTATTTCATTTTTGAAATCCCAACTATCTTTTATATGATAGTCAGTTTTCCCCAAAATTTTTTTTTTTGTAAAGACTTTGGCTAGATATCCAGAAAGACAATAAAATGGTGAATCGGGAGAAGAGATTATAGGTCTGAGTGGGCAATTAATTTTGTGTGATTTTGGCAGTCCGTAAAAACGTGGTGCAGTGACATTTGTGCAGTTTAAATAATTGTAAGTATCGGCGTTAATAACGTTGTTGTTTTTGAAAGTGGTTAGTAATGCAGTTAATTTAGTTTGAAATTTTCTTGTAGGATCATTTTTTGTAATTTTATAAGTTGTTTTATCTTCTAACAAGCATAAAGCTTTAGTAATGTAATCTGTTTGATTCATTATGACACTTTTATTGCTTTTATCTGCGTTAGTAATTATAATACCTTTATTTGTGTTAATAAACTCTTTAGTTTTTTAAATATTTTGCTGTAGAATGAAGTTTTTTGTGATTATTTTTGAAATCCCAACTATCTTTTATATGATAGTCAGTTTTCCCGACAATTTTTTTTTTTTTTGTAAAGACTTTGGCTAGATATCTAGAAAGACAATAAAATGGTGAATCGGGAAAAGAGATTATAGGTCTGAGTGGGCAATTGCTGTTATAAATCCAGTTTTGAGTCCAATAAGTAACTTTATTTCCTAGTGTATTTCTGAGATCAGGCTCGATGTTTTTCATATTGTATTCAATACTACAGATCGTTTTAGCAATAGGAAAGTTTTTTCTGTTATAAGGTAAAGCGAAATTCCACCCAGACTGATCACCTCCCTTACTTCGTCAGGAATAGTTTTCTTAGACATATTTACTACCCAATTATTACTATCAGTAATGAGTTCTGGTTTTTGTTTAGGTGGTAAGTTTTCGATTTTTAAGATTGATATATTAATGATTTCTTATTGTATTTATTAATATATGTAATAGTTCCTGCTTCTAAATTATTTAAAAAATTATTTGATAGTTTCTGAATGATTTGACATTTAAAGTGATATAGATCTTTGTATATATCCTTAATTTCAATTGAGATGTCCTTAATTTCATTTTTCTTAAATGATTCTACCTAGATGTTTGATTGATTTTCCTATGTTTTTACAAATTTGTTTCGAAAAGCATCTAATATTCGGTTGGATGTTACCTATAAGGTGGGTTGGTAACAAATCTTCATTCTGACAACAATATAGGAATCTACGTTTATTCTTTCTTTTTTCCGCATAAAAGTTCAGTTTCTTCCAGTTCTTTACTAACCACACAGCATGTTCGTAGTGGTTTTGTTCGAGTTATTGATAGTATCCATTGGTTGTAATTTTAACACAAATTTTTACGATATATTGTATCCTCTATAGAACTACGCCTTGAAGAGGACTCGGATCCGAGTCGAAACATGCCGGCAATATTTGAATAAAAATATCAAAAACCGGAACAGGCCTTCACTACATTGATATTATAAAATTATTTTGTTAGCCTGACGAAATATTCTATTGACTTTGGCTTTGTTGTCCTAGACAACTTTTTATTATTGTGTCGGATATTATGTACGTGAGTGAAAACTGAAATCAAGGTTGAATTGTGTCTTGTCTAATGTTATTGAAAATTAATATTAAAGTGTACATTAATAACTGTGATAAATTTAAAGATTGGCTAATAAATTGACAATATATTATCTAAATTTTTTTTTTTTTTTTTTTTTTTTTTTTTTTTTT
>CAKNYM010052295.1:522131-560659 GCA_932195095.1 Andricus curvator
AGTAAGGAAGCTATGGTAATGCATAATATTTAAAAATACGGTTTTTTGTAGTAAAACTTTTTTCATTAAGATAATTCAAATTTGATGCAAGAATATAAAAGATTCCTTGGTTCGAAACGAATCGATTGACCTATAATATTAATACATTTTATTAAAGAGTATGGCAGTTATTGTGATTTATATCTATTTTGAAAATCGGCTTTTTATAGTAAAACTTTTGTCACTAACATAATTCAAAATTGATGCAAGAACGGAGAAGATTCCTTGATTCAATATAATAATATAATACACTTTCTTGAAGATTAAGGAAGTTATGCTCATTTATAATATTTGAGTCATCTGCTCCAAACAGAAAAACTTTTTTCATTGA
Source organism: Andricus curvator (assembly GCA_932195095.1). Lineage (NCBI taxonomy): Eukaryota > Metazoa > Arthropoda > Insecta > Hymenoptera > Cynipidae > Andricus > Andricus curvator. Next base: position 522,502 of record CAKNYM010052295.1, read on the forward strand.
CATAATTCAAAGTTGACGCATGAATACAAAAGACTTTTTGATCCTAAGTTTTCAAATAGGATAATTCTGACAAATTTTGTAAAGAAATCATAAATTGATCAAAATGAAGACTTTGGTTTGTCTGTTATTGAAAAAAATAACTAATGCTTCCTCTATGAGGAAGCAAATACATTTGCTAACGGGAAGCAAAGTGCTCGTGAAATGAGCACCATATAATTATAAATACAAACAAAGGGGAAACACTCGAGATCGAATTCACAGCTATTTTTTTATCCATAAAATATCTTGCAAACCAAACGTCTTTCTGTGAAAAATTATGTAAATTATGTCCTGCTTTTCCAAACAACACAGTTATAGCTTCCGAAGAATATTCAAAGCTCAATCATAACTTCGAGCGTTCTCTCTGAAAAGAGAAAACTTTGAGAGAGAAATTTCTCGATATTTTCAATCGAAATAAAACTATAGTAGTCCATTATTTTGTCTCGACGCCGCACGCGTGCCTCCGTTTCCGGTTTTATTGTTTGGGAATTCTTTTGAGCAGTCAGTGAGCGAAAAGGAAAGAGGCAAATCTTTCCGCTTTGCGACTTCTGCAGAGAATTGAGGAGAATACGAAAATGCAGTTTAAAGAAGAAGAAAATATGGTAGGATCGAACCTGAAGGAGGAAGAACATTTTCTTCAACTGAGTTTCCGGTGGCATAATTGGACGTTTCGCGTTTCCTCGCACATTTCCTTTCGCTTTGTGCAACCTGCAGAAATGTTCGTCGGGGTGCTTATGTTTACCCAACTCACACTCCCCACACCTTTATATACAGACTTAAATATTCTCTCAAATAGGCAGAAATGATAAACATGAAGTCCGCTCGTAAAGTGAGATAGACTCCTGCAAACAAGGGCGGATCCAGAGAGTAGTGATTGAGCGATCACCCCCCCCCCCTCTGAGATTTCAGAAACTAAATTTAGAATTTAAAATTTTCATATCAGCTACAAAAAGTACTGAAAGCATCTTAATTTCCTCCACAAAGCCCTCTGATTATCAGACCTTATTTTTAGTATCTGGATCATGGCTCATATCTCGAAATCCTGACGTATAGAAAAAAATTGGGCAACGGATTCATTTTTAGGACATGAAAACTATTTGGTTGAAAATTTATGCATTTTGTTGAAATTTTTTTTTTTGTAGAAATATAATCTGCTTGGTTAAAACATCATCTTTTTGGGGGAAAACTCAACTATTGGTTGAAAAATTCTTTTTTTTTTTGTTGAGAATTAATTTTTTCAATTAAAATTGTTTGTTGAAAATCGATCTTTGCTAGCTGAAAATTCCACTATTTAGTTGGAAATTAATGTCTTTTCTTGCGAATTCGTCTTTTTCCGTAGGAAATTCATCTTCTTGGTTGAAGATGCATCTACTTTGTTAAAAATGCAACTATTTTGTTCAAAATTAAGCTGTTTTTGGTTGAATTCATCTGTTTTTCATTTAAAATAAAAATTGTTTTCCGTTGGAATATCTACTATTACATATATTGTTCATAATTGATCTTTTTCAGTTGAAAAATAAAACACTTGCTCTAAAGTTGAACTACTCTATAAAAAATTCAATTTTTGTAAGTTTCACCTATTTGATTGAAAAATTCATTATTTTATTGTAAATTCGTTTTTTTCAGCTAAAAAGAAATTTTCGTCAGAGAATTTAACGTTTCCATTTTTGCTTGAAAAATTATCTTCTTTAATTGAAAATTCAACTAATTGGTTGAAAATTCGTCTTTTTGAAGAAAATTCATCTTTTATGGTCTGCCTAAAAGTTCGAGTTTCTGCCTTGAAAACTCAACTATTTGGTTGAAAAAGTAACTGTTTTTGGTTAAATCTTCTTTCTTTTTGCTTGCCAATTCGACCAGTTGATCATCCTTCCAGGTAGAAAATTCGACTATTTTTCATAATTTTAATTATTTTTTTGAAAATCTATTCAGTTTCTTAAAGTAATCTTTTCTGGTCGAAAATCCAACTGTTTGGTTCAAAATTAAACTATTTGGTTGAAAATTCATGCATTTTTTGAAAATTCGTTTTTCTTTTGGTAGAAATATAATCTACTTGGTTAAAAAATCATCTTTTTGGGTAAAAAGTCAACTATTGGTTGAAAATTCTTTTTTTTTTTTGTGGAGAATTAATTTTTTTAATTAAATTTTTTTTTTAATTGATCTTTGCTAGTTGAAAAATTCACTATTCACTTGGACATTAATGTCTTTTTTTGCGAATTCGTCTTTTTAAGTGGAAAATTCATCTTCTTGGTTGAAAATGCATCTTCTTTCTCTGAAAAGCAACTATTTTGTTCAAAATTAAACGGTTTTGGCTGAAAATTCAACTATTTTGACGAAAATTCCTCTTTTTTGGTTGAATTCACCTGTTTTTTATTTAAAATTTTAAAAAATTTCCGTTGGAATATCTACTATTACATATATTGTTCATAATTGATCTTTTTCAGTTTAAAAATCAAATACTTGCTCTAAAGTTGAACTACTCTACAAAAAATTCAATTTTTGTAAGTTTCACCTATTTGATTGAAAAATTAACTATTTTATTGTAAATTCGTTTTTTTCAGCTAAAAAGAAATTTTTGTCAGAGAATTTAACGTTTCCATTTTTTCTTGAAAAATTATCTTCTTTAATTGAAAATTCAACTATTTGGTTGAAAGTTTGTCTTTTTGAAGAAAATTCGTCTTTTATGGTCTGCCTGAAAGTTCAAGTTTCTGACTTGAAAATTCAACTATTTCGTTGAAAAAGTAACTGTTTTTGGTTAAATCTCAATTCATTTTGCTTACCAATTCGACCAGTTGATCATCCTTCCAGGTAGAAAATTCCACTATTTTTCATAATTTTAATAATTTTTTTGAAAATCTATTTAGTTTCTTAAAGTAATCTTTTTTGGTCGAAAATCCAACTGTTTGGTGAAAAATTAAACTGTTTTGGTTGAAGATTCAACTATTTTGACGAAAATTCGTCTTCCTTGGTTGATTCACCTGTTTGTGGTTTAAAATTAAAATCGTTTTTCGTTGCAGTATGAAATATTACATGTATTGTTCATTATTTATTTTTTCGGTGAAAAAATCAACTACTTGGTCTAAAATTCAACTACTTTTTAAAAAATTCAATTTTTCAAAGATTCACCTCTTTGATTCAAAAATTGACTATATTGTCGTAAATTATTATTTTTTTTTTAATTTAAAATTCAACTATTTGATTGAAAATATATGTATTTTGTTGAAAATTTGTCTTTTTGTATAAAATTCATCTTTTATGGTAGAAAAGTCATCTCCCTTGGTTGATGATACATTTTTTGTTGAAGATTCAACTTTTTAGGATGAAAATTTAACTGCCTTCTAAAAAATGTGTGTTTCTAGCTTTAAAATTCAACTATTTGGTTAAAAGTTGATCTACTTTATTAAAAATTAATTTTTTGGTTGATTATTTATAATTTTAGTTAAATAGTCAACTGGCTGGTTGAAAATTAACTTTTTATTGAAAATCAATGTATTTTGTAGAAAATGTGTATTTTGTTAGAAAATCAATCTTCTTGGTTAAAAATCCATTTCTTTAAAAATTGAACTATTTTGTATCCAGTACAGTTTCGAAATATTTTTTCATCCCCTTTCCACTAATCTCAAGCAGTAAAAAAATATTTGTCTTTCTAAAATGAAGGTCAAAAAAGAAATTTGTCTTTTTTGGGAAAGAGCAAATTTTTTTATCCTTCAATTCAAAAAAAGCTTTGGGTCTTCCCTTAAAAACCTGCATGGTTACAAAATGGAATTTTCATTTTTCAATTAATAACATAGCGATGAGTGGTTTTTCATAATATAGGTGAAAAAATCTACAGAAACTGCGGAAGACAACATTTTTTTATTGCAATTAAATAATAAATAAATAAAAAATAAATTCTCTCTCTAAAGAGTTCAGAAATTAGCAACTTCCAATTTCAAATATTGAACTTACAGTTAAAGGTGTAACGTTGAAAATCAAAATAAGAAAAGAGGAAAAATTGTTTGATCTTGTTGTATGTATTTTTTCAAATCAAAAAATAATACTTTGTATTCCATTTTTTCACTTGGAAAAGTAAGTTTGATCCGACAAAATCACAAAGTCTTTGTACAATTACAGTTTAAACTTTTAAGATTAATCAATTCCAACTTGGCTGTATTCGTTACTGACACTTTTTAACTTAAAGCTCATCAACTGCCCTTTTCGAGTTCATTTACCCCTTAGAATAATTCCTGGAATGGTTTCTATAAAACTTTCAGTGTGAAAATTAATTAAAACTCATAAAAATATTAAAAAGTCAATTTAAAAACGAATTAAAAAGTGCAGAGAAAAATTTATAAATTGTGCAGTTCCTCTCCAATGGACTCAACACACATTTTTAATAACATACCCTCCAGCAAAAGACTAAACCGAGTTTATTCAGCGGGAAGTAGAGTTGATCTTTGATCTTGTCTGAGCGAATAAATGCATTTTAGGTAGAATATAAATAATAAAACTACTCGAAAATCAGTCAGATGGTAATTGCCTCAGTAATATAATTTATTCCAGATGAAGTAATTTATCCGAAGTGCCATTTGATTATAAAAATGTTAGAATCGATGAAATTTTTATACCGCGGATATTACTTTTGTTTTAGGATCCTTATAAACTGTGTGAAAGTTTAAATAAAGAAATCAATGTCCAAAATTCTTTTTTTACGTAATATGCTCAATTTTTAAAATTTTCTGTTTGTTTTTATCCATTGCGACCCCCAAAGTGACAAGCAAGTAGTTGAATTTTCAACCAAAAACGATACATTTTTAACCCAATAGATAATTTTTTAACAAAAAGATGCATTTTTCACCAAGAAGATCAAATTTCTACCAAAAAGACGAATTTCCAATAGAATATAAGAATTTTTAACAAAATTGTTGAACTTTTGAAGCAAAAAATACCAATTACTTATTATCTACAAAAAAATTAAAGTTCCAACTCAAAAATATGATTTTTCAATAAAAAAGTTGATTTTCAAACAAGTGTTTGAGATTTAGATTGAATAGTTTAATCTTTAACCAAACAGTTGAATTTTCGACCCAAAAATATGAGCTTTCAACAAAAAAAGGTTATTTATAACCAAGTAGTTGAATTTTCAACTAAAATGATGAATCTTCAACCAAAAAAGATTTTGATTGGAAATCAAAAATTGTTCAATTCAACTAAAAAAGATGAATTTTAAAATAAATATGTAAATCCTCAACCAAAACAGATTAATTTCCAACCAAACAGTTCTATTTCTAAACCAAAAGGATGAATTTTTGACCACGAAAACAAACAAAAGAGTTAGAAATTCAACAAAATAATTGAGTTTCAAATTGGAAAAGATAAATTGTCAACCAAACAGTTACATTTTGAATAAAAAATGATAAATTTTCAACAAAAAATTGAATCGTTAAATCCATTTTTGGTGACAAAAATGATCTTTTTTCATTTTAAATTAAATCTTTCTTCGGTTGATAATCAATTACTTGGTTTAAAGTGAAACTACTTTGTAAAAGATACATTTTTTGTTGTTGAAAATTTATCATAGAAACAAACAACTTCTCAAACATCAAGTTGAATAAAAAAGACTAGGATTATTCCAAGTCAACACTTCAATTATAAAAAAGTTACAATCTTGCAACGTTTCGACCTCAATCTGTCGGTCATCCTCAGGCAAATTATACCTGAAAAAAAACAATTGGAAAAAACCTCAAAAAACGAAAGAGGCTCCCAATAATTAAAAAGTTACATTTTTAAAATTTTAAGAGCGAACCGCAAAGTCAAAGGACGGACAAAGCAATAGTAATAGTGATTCGTCCTTTGTTTGACTATTGCGGTTCGATCTTGAAATTTTAAAAATGTAACTTTTTAATTATTGGGAGCCGCTTTTGTTTTTTGAGGGTTTTCCCAATTTAAATTCGGTAACCGTTTCAATTTTTTCATCGGAACACAATTTTGAATCCAAAATTGTTTTTTTTTTCAGATATAATTTGCCTGAGGATGACCGACAGATTGAGGTCGAAACGTTGCAAGATTGTAACTTTTTTATAATTAAGGTGTTGACTCGGAATAATCCTAGTCTTTTTTATACAATTTGATCGTAAGACCAAAATAATACGTTCCTATTAAAGTGAAAATTTATCGTTGAAAATTCAACTATTTGCTCGTAAATTAACGTTTTTGTTGAAAATTCATATTTTTAGTTAAAAATTCAACTATCTAGTTAGAAAATCAAATTATTAAGTTAAAAGCTGAACTGCTTATCTAAAAATTTAATTACTTCGTTCAAAATTACTTGTTTTTTTTTTTTGCAGAAAATTAGAATTTTTTTATCTGAAAATGTATCTATTTCATGTTAAAATTAAAATTTGTCCTTTATAATTTGAATATTAAACTATTTCGTAGGAAATTCGCGTATTTTGTTGAGAGTTTGTCTATTTGGATAGAAAATAATTCTTGCTGATTGAAAATTTATCATTTTGGTTGAGGATTCAACTTTTTTTTACAATCCGCCTTATTAGTTAAATTCAACTGGTTGAAAATTCGTTTTTTTATTGAAAATTAGTTTTTTAAACTTGAAATTCAATGATTCCTTTTTTGTTTAACCACTTATCTTTTTTGGTTAAAAATGAACTATTTCGTTAAAAACGTATCTTTCTTGATTAAAAATTAGCTTTCTTTTTGAAAATTCTTCTTTGTCGGTTAAAAGTCATTTTTTTCTAAGAAAATCAAGTTATTATCTTGAAAATTGAACTTCTTTGTTGGAAATTCGTCTACTCAAGTAGGAAATTAATCTTCTTAGTTGAAAGTTCATCTATTTGGTTGAGGATTCAACAATTTTGTTGAGAATTAGTCTTCTTTGTTAGATTCAATTTGTTGATAATTCGTTTTTTTTTTAATGTCATTTTTTAAACTGAATATTTAACTATTCCATTTTTTATTGAAAATTAATATTTTCTAGTTGAAAATTTAACTTAATAATTGGAAATTCGTGTATTTTGTTCAAAATTCGTCCGTTCTTACAAAATGAATCTTCTTGATTGGAAATTCCTATTTTTAGTTAAAATTCACATATATTATTAAATTAATCTTTTCTGGTCGCAGATTCAACTGTTTTGTTGAAAAATCGTACTTTTGTATTGAAAATTCATCTTTTACGGTAGAAAAGTCATCTTTATTGGTTGAAATTTCCTCTCTCTTGTCCAAAAATAAATTTTTTCATCCAAAATTCAACTTTGCGGGTTAGATACCCAACTTACGTCGAAAAAATGCATCTTTCTATCTTCAGAATTCAACTATTTGATCGAAAATGCAACTAATAAATTTCGTTTTGTCGATAATATTGGTTTTTAATGTATCCACACGGATTTGAATTTTATTTTCTGATCAGAGAAGTCTCAATTTGTGACGTAAAGGAAGACCCCCCCCCCACCCTTTAGAGTCTCACGTAATATGTGGACGCTCCCACGTGAAAGTAAGGTAGATGTCCCAGTAATCGTGGCGGTCCCAGTAATCGTCAGTTTTTAAGTGTAAACGTCAGAAGTAAGTATTTCCCGCATGAAAATACATTCCTAAAATATTTTTAAGTAAGTTTGAACAGTGCTTGTTGTGGAAACCAAATTAGTTGTTTTTTACAAATAGTGCACGTGGGTAAAAAAAATTGATTTGTATTGCCGGCGGCGATGTATCACGAAACGTGAAAAATAGCTTAACATTTATGTTATGAAACACGTTTTGTTTGCTTAAGCTTTTAATATGCCAAGAAATTACTTGATCGGGATGAAAATTATTTTTTTGTAATAAAAGATCATTTTTGTTTCATCAAATTAAGTAAAATCTTCATTTAGTACCTTCTCGTTCGAGAAATATCGGTCACGTTTATAGGGACATTTCCAAAGCATAGTTGCTCGAGTAATCGCGTCCGGTCTCGAAGACTAGGACGAATCTGTCAAAATTTTATTTCCATATTTCGTTACAAATAATGATTTAATTAATTCCAAAAAGGCGTGAAATGAAATCGGAGAACTGACTTGTTACTGTGAGTAGTAATCGTAATATAAATTAGTGATTAAAACTGAAAAAAGGTGATGTAAAATATTGGCATGACCACGAAGTACTTCGTGGGCATGACTTTAGTGATTTCATTATCAACTTTTTAGTTTATTATCATTTTTCAGTGAAGTTAATATTCATTGAGTAGTTTTTCATTAGCTAACATTAATCTATACTGCATAATATAAAGAAAAATGTGTATCAGATATATAATTATTGATAGTTTTAATGTTTTGACAACGTAAACAGAACATAACCTCCAAATTCACATGATTTTTTTGTAGGGTGAACAGATTTCTGGTTCACCAAACCGGTACACATATTTTCCGACCCCCCCCCCCCCCATAAATCGCAAAATGAAAAATTTTATGTCAGAAATGTTAATGGTTAATGATTTATGTCAGAAATGGAACTCAAACTTCAGGGAGAGAAAACGAGGGTCTCTCAAAATTAAATTACTTCCAATGGTTTAAAAAAAGTGAGGGAGAGCCGCAAAATCGATATGGCATTAAATCTCACGTCAATCCAATATCTTTGACATTATTTTATTTATTTATTATTGTCAATTATTCTAGAATCCTTGATCCAGTTTCGAATCTTATTTTCCCAAAATCTTTTTTTTTACTTTTTTTGTTTAAAATACAGGGCTCGGATCGTGTAACTTTTTGAATAAAAATGCGACGATCGACATTTTTCCGTTTTTCTCAGAAGTTCGCTGTACTTAGTTTCAATTTTTAGCGCAATTATATATATATATATATATATATATATATATATATATATATAATTAAAATTCAATCCTAAACAAAATTGTATTATTTTAATTAAGAACATTAAACATGGAATAATTTCTTATTAAAACTTTATGCTGAGAAAATTTTTAATTTATAGCGTTCGAAATTGAACTTAAAACTTAAATTCGAACTAATTATTAGCACCCAATAAGAAAATCCGAATATTTTTGTTGAAAATTCATCTCATTGGTTGGAAATTTGACTATTTCGTTGAAAAATCTTTTTTGTTGTTGTTGTAAATCAATTGGTGTATTTTCTTCTCCTTTATTTGAAAATTCAACCATTTGGTTGAAAATTCAATTATTTTGTTCAAAAGTTATCTTTTTTGGTGAAAAATTCAACTTTTTTTTAACATTCGTTTTTTTTAATAAAAAATTCTTCATTATGGATTGAAAATAATCTTTTGTATTCATATATTTTTTGGTTGAAAATTCAACTGTTTTATAGAAAATTCGTCTTTTTTTATAGAAAATTAATCATCTTGGTAGAAAATTTATCTTTTGTATTAAAAATTTATTTCAGTAGGTCGAAAATTCAACTATTTGTTGAACATTCGTCTATTTTGACAAAAAATTCGTCCTTGGGCACTTATTTTTGTTAAGGCTTAATCTCTTTTATTTTAAAAATCGACCATTTGGTTGAAAATTCAATTATTTTGTTCAAAAGTTATCTTTTTTGGTCAAAGATTCAATTTTTGTTAACATTCTTCTTTTAGATAGAAAATTCGTCACTATGGATTGAAAATGAATCTTTTATATTCTCATATTTTTGGGTTGAAAATTCAACTGTTTTATAAAAAATTCGTCTTTTTGGCTTAAAAATTCAAAAACTGTGTAGGAAATTAAACTGTATGGTTGAAAATTAACTTTTTTGTTGAAAATTGATATTTTTGGTTGAAAATTCAACTTTTTTGGTTAAAGATTGATATTTTTAAATGAAAATTGATTTTTTCTAGTTGAAAATTCAACTATTTGGTTGAAAATTCACGTATTTTGTTGAAAATTCGTCTTTTTTGAAGAAAATTATCTTTTTCATTAAAAATTAATCTATTTCAGTTGAGGATTCAACTATTTTGTTCAACATTCATATTTTCTGGTTGAAAATTAAAAAGTTTGATAGAAAATTTGTTTTTTTTTTTGTCTTGAAAATTCAACAATTTGGTAGGAAATTAAACTATTTGGTTGAAAATTCATATTTTTGATCGAAAGTTCAACTTTTTTGGTTGAAAATTGATACTTTAAATGATGAATTTTCAACAAGAAAAATTCATGTATCAAACAAGAAGGTTCATGTATTTTGTTGAAAATTTTTCTTTCTGGTAGAAATTAATATTCTTGGTAGAATATTAATCTTTTTTTGTTGAGGATTCAACTATTTAGTAGTAAATTCATGTTTTCAGGTTGAAAATTCAACTTTTTTGTAGAAAATTCGTCTTTTTGGCTTGAATATTCGTCTTTTTCAAGTTGATAATTTAACTATCTTGTAAAAAATTCGTCTTATTGGCTTTTTAATATAACTATTTGGTTAAAGTTCATTTTTTTTGCGCCAAAATTCGACCATTTGGTTGAAAGTTCTCAACTATTTGGTTGTAAATGTACCTGTTTAATTGAAAATTATTATTTTTACTTAAATTCAACTATTTAATTAAAAATTAATCTTTCGGGTTTAAACTTTTCAACTTAAAAATTCAGTTCGAATTTAAAAGAAGAGTCTAAATGAGTTATCTCTGCTTTAAAAATAAAATGAATTCATGAATTAATGAAAAATTGATGTAACAGTGGTTGCTCACGTATTTTTTTATATTTATGAAAAGGATATTAGTATCCAAGTCGTACGGTCGTGAATTCTGAACAGTAATTTGGAGGCGGTAACTACTATGTTGTAAATAATGGAAACTTCTTATTTTTGGCAAAAAAGTAACTGTAAGAAAATGTTTTTTTTTTTCAAGTTCGGTATTTCGACAAAAACCGGGACATTTTACTACAAACCGGGACGCTTCTCAAAACACCCAAAAACCGGGACGCCTGGTCTCCCTATTTTTTAGTCACTGCAATTTATAAAATTTCGTAATTGTGTTTATAATTTATGTTGCAAAAAAGTTAATTATACAAATTACCAGTGTGTAAATTTTTGTATCCCGTGTAATTATGTTGTACTTAGCCATTTTATAGAACAAAGTTAGGTTATATGACTTTCTACAATGAAAATGCTTAATTAAATTTGTGATGTTAAGATTACAGTAGCATTCTCAATATTTGTAATCATGTACGTGTTAAAAAATTACGTGTTCATTTTTTAATGTGATTTACTTAGTACCCTTAGAACAAATGTGATTCTTGACATAGATATCTTTAATCATATGGAAATTTAATCGTTTAATAAAGCATAACGTACTTGATGTGTAATAACTAAACGGAAATGTGCTACATTTAGTTACTTAAAATATTATCAATTTTTAATTATAATATTCAGTATCATAAAAGAATTTCATCATTGTAGTTATCACTTATCGTGATAAAAATTCTAATAAACATTTACTTCAATTTATTTTTGATACCACTTTATCTCTTATAAATAAAATATTAATTTTATTCGAAAATATTTTTAATTGAAATAAAAACAAAAAATTTTAAAAGAAAATTCATTTTTATTATGATTAATTATTATAATGTCCATGAGATGTATTGGAAATATCAGAAGATTCGATTTTTAGGTTATGTTTCGACGGATTTCATCTCGGAGGTCACAATCTCTCAATCATTATAAAACTAACAATACATCTTTCATTTCATTAAAGTATACTTAAAATACAAAAATACACTTGAAATACACCTCCAAATCGTTAAAAACTGATTTCATCAAAACTTAACGTTTTTCACGAAGATTGGGACAACGACTCACGATTACTAGTACATGGAAAATTTGGAAATGACGATAACTAGGTCATCGGTGCTTTTTGACTTTTAATTGTTTACAAATAAGAAGTAGTATTAAATATAATGTGAAAACAATTTTTATAATATTCTAGGATGTTTAATGCTTCAATCAGTACCAATCATTTTTTAACTAATCCTTCCAAAACAATTTTCTAAATATTTGAAGTCAATGAAATCTCTTATGATGACGATTACTGAAACGTTTACCTTAAAATTGATTTGAATCTCTGAAAGCTAAAACTGATGTTGTGTAGCCTAATAGCTTGATGTAAGCGTTTGCAAAGCTGAGAGATACATATCGAGCCTTAGACAAGCAATTGATATGAAAAAACGTCAAACGTTCATATGTATGTACGCACGGGCTCTGACATCCCGAAGGATCGAGAGGAAAACAGAGAACGATCTATATAGTCTCTTCCGACAAAGGGTTAATTAGAACCCGTTCCAACATAGTGACTGGGATTGCATATTGTTACTACATCGGCAGCTTATGTGCATGTGTAGGACAGTTTCGCGTCGAATGAAATCATGGTTGCCAAATGCTATGTCCTTTGTGGAATAGAGTGATTGCCAATTGAATTTGGCAAATGGTATAAGGCGCTAGACTAGTTATTAGAATAGCGCTATTCATTAACAAATTATAACACTAGAATTTTCATCTTGACGCTCTAAAATCACTGATGATAAAATTAGGGTTTGAAAAAATCTTAAGAAAATTCGTAGAAAAATGTTAAAATTTCAAGAACCAAAAAATAACTTTGGAAAAACACTAGGGCAAATATTTCTGTTCATAATACACAAAACAAAGATGGAAAGAGGAAGGAAAAAGGCAAATTCCAACCCTTTCTCCTTTTTTCTTGTCTTTCTTTATTTCTATCTTTTTAAATTTTAAAACAGAAAGTATTTACGAATGTTTACAAAAATTTGTGATCAATTTACAATTATGCATGTGTAGTTTTTTTATTTGAGGGGCAAAATATTATTTAATACAAAATATCAATTCGAATAACTACTTCTTGGTTGAAAATTTATATTTTCCTAAAATCCTTGAGTTATTAGAAAAGGTCGAAGAAAAAAGTTAAAATTCCATGAATCAAAAACGACACGTGCAAATACTTCTCTTCAAAATTAAAAAATGAATAAGAATAGAAAAAGTAAAGAAAAAGGCCAACTCCAACCCTTCCCTTTTTTCTTGTCTTTCTTCATTTCTATCTTTTTAAATTTTTATACAGAAAGTATTTACAAATATTAACAAAAATTTATAATCAATTTACGATCCGGCGAGTGTACTTTTTTATTTGAGGGGAAAAATAATTTTTAATATAAAATACAAATTTCAAGTAACTGTTTCTTTGTTGAGAGTTCGTAATTTTCCTAAGATTCTTGAGTGTATTCTGAGGGACTTTTTGAAATTTCATATTTGTCAAAAAAGAATATAGAAAATTCTAAGGAAAATTTGTTTATTTTATACGATTTTACCAAATTTCAGGAAAATTTCTTAATAGTTTTAAAAATATTTAGGATTTTCAGTTGAGTTGAAGAAATTAAAAAATATTTCATGAATTTTCGCAAATATTTGAAAGTTTCCAAATACTTTTAATAGTTTAAAACTTCCAAAATTCCTGAATATCTTTTAAACTGCCTTAATTTTCATAAAGATTGAACAATCGTTCAAAATTATAAAAATCGCATTGAAAATTTTCAGATTTTTTTCATAAATTTTGGAAAAAAATTTTAATATTGACAAAAATTAATTTCTTAAAATAAAAATTTGTTCATCTTCTTGAAATTTTTTAAAACTCTCAAAAAGCTTATGAAATTTGTTTGGAAATCTTCAAAAACCTACATTTTGTTTTGAGTGTTTTTGAATATTTTTTATTGTCAATTATTTTTGAATCTTTTCAAAACTTCTGAACCTTCTGAATATATTTCTAAATGATTGAAATTTTTCCTAAAGTTGTGTTTTTCATTTTTTGAAATCTTTTCAAATTTTAACTTAAGGTAGTTGGCGTGCCAAAAATCAGGTATCTGGGAATAGAAGTATTATAGGATTTAAAGGATTTAAATTATATTATCGGCCATGTCTTATGAAAAAAGTGTCATTTACTATAAAACAATGTATAAAACTTACAAAAAATTATTATTTCAAAAATATTTTTTGTAATTGAAATTTGTTAATATCGTTTCTTACGAATTTTATTGAAATGGTTGAATTCTATTAAACCACGACTTATTTTTTGGAGAATACATTTTCCATAACTTTACTGTTTTTAATTCGAAAAATTAGTAAATAATCTTCATATATTTTTATTTGTTTGAAAAAGAGACTTCTAAAAAAAGGGCTTTAACAGTTTCGGCCATAATTTTTTTTTCAAAATTAAAAACAGTAGAGTTTTAGATAATATTTTCATCAAAAAAAGTAGCCCGTGAATTACTGAAATTCAACTATTTTTAAAAAATTGGTGAGAAGCGATAATAAGAAAAAATTCAATTGCAAGAAACATTGCTAAAATAAATTTTTCAAGTTTTGAATTTTTTTCATAAAAAATGGATTTTTTTTTTAAATGTAATGTTACTTTGATTTTTCAAATCATTGAAAAAATATATTTTTTTCTGTCACCTAATTTTTGGCATGATCAATACCTTAAAATTTATTTTATAAATTAAAAATCATTTTAAACTTTTTTAGAAATCTCAAGATTTCTTTTTATTCCTTTAAAAACTTCTAAATTCTTAAAAGTCTTCTTTTCGAAATCTTCAAAATCTACATTTTCTTTAAAATTTCTGGAAATTTTCCAGATTCTCTGATGACATATTTTGAAATCTGCAAAATCTAAAATTAATCTTTGAAAATAAAACCTAAATCATTTAAAATTTGCAAAGAAATATTATTGTTGGTACCAATAATTTTTTTCCTCGGGTTTCGACGCTAACTTCATTTTTCTCATCTCTTCAAAAGTGTAAAAAAGTTTACAAATTATAGAGTGTGGTAGCAGAATGTTTATCGTGATTTTATCATGAATTTCATCATGAAATAAAATTACTTATTTGGAAATTTTTGTTTACAAAGTTCACAGTCAATCAGGTTTCCGTCTCATATACCCCTATCTGTAATCTAATATAAATATTTCGTGAAACATAATAATGACCTATTATTATTATTACGGCATATTTATTTGTTTTCAATACTTACAAATACAGCAAGTCTAAAATGCTGAGAAACTGAACTCACCTGAAACAAAAAAAGAAAAATTTCATTTCGATCAACTAGTGAGTATTTATAGGCAACAATTTTGGACAGAATATTTTCCTTCAAATATTTATTTTTGAAAAAAATGAAGTACTTTCAAAGCCCTATTTTGAAAAATTAGTCAAAGTAGGCGCATTGCGCCTAAAAAAAGGATTTCATAACCTACTAAGACGTGAATGAGTCATTCAAATCTCCCCCTCCAATACTTTACCTCCCATCCTCTCCCTACATTTCACTACTTCTCCTCCCTTCCCCACACTTTAGGCTTTGCTTCACAACCCTTTTCCAACTTCTTCCTTATCTACTTCTCCCTCTCCTTACTTTTCTCACTTTCCCCACCTTTCCTCTCTGTTCCTATATTCACTCATTTCCCCTCACTCTCTGAAGTTCCGCTCCCCTCACTTTCCTGATTTGTGAATTGTATGTTGTGAGTTGTGAGTTAGGAGTTAGCAGTTCCCCTAACTTCCCCTTCTGGAAAAAAGTACGATGGACGGACGGACACCCGACTGAAACTGTAAGGGTTTCTGCCCGGGGCTATGAAACCCTTAAAATGTGGAGAATCTGTTCTGTTGCGTGTGCACAGTTACGTTTTTAGGGTTTCGTAGCCGCGGGCAGAAACCCTAATATTTTCGGTCGTGTGTCCGTCCGTTCTTCTATACGGTGTAACTTTTCACCGGAGGGGAAGTAAGTAAGTGAGGGTTGTAGAAGTAAAGGGAAGTAAGGAAAGTGAATGTAGTGGTAGTAGGGAAGTAATTTTGAGTAAGGGAGTGGAAGTAAGAGAAGGAAAGTAGGAGAAGGAAAGTAGGAGCCGGAAAGTAGGAGAAGTGAGGGAAGGGGTCGTAGGAGAAGTTAGGATAGTGAAAGTCGAGGAGGGAGAAGTAGGGGAATAGAAGGAAAGTGAGTGGAAGGATAGTAGGGAAAGGGAGGGGAAGTAGAAGAAATGAAAAATGAGGAATTATTGGAAGGAAAAGGAAATAAAGGGAAAGTAGTCGGATGGATAGTAGAGGAATTGAGTGTATGAAGGGTAAGTGAGGGAAGGCGAATTATTGAATGGAAGGAAAGTAAGCGAAGGGAGGTTACTAGGGGACGGGAATTATAGAATAGTAGAGGTAGTGATAGTAGGGGTAGTATGAAAGTGAGGGTGAGTAAGGGCGTGGAAGTATAGGAAGGAAAGTAGGGGAAGTGAGGGGAGGGGTAGTAGAAGACATGGCGGAGTGAGAAGTAGGAGAATGGAAGGGAAGTAAGTGGAGGGAAGGAAAGGGAAGGGAGGGGAAGTAGGGGAAGTGAGAGTAAGGAAATTATTGGAGGGGTAATAAAGGGGAAGTAATCGGGTGGATAGTAGAGGAATGGTGTATAAGTAGGGATAGTGGGGAAATTAATAGGAAGGGAATTATTAAAGTGGAGGGAAAGTAAGCGAAAGGTGGGTAGTAGCGGACGTAAAGTATGGTAGTGGAAGGTGTGTCAGTATTTTTATTTAAAGTTTTCAAAAAATTAAATTCATCACGTGAAAGACCCTAAATCAATTTAAGTCACCTCCTAAACTGAAGTTTATTTGAGCCTTATTCGATCATGATAATACATCGATGTTGGCGCATTCCTCTCGCAAGAAACTGGGTGAAAAGTTCCTGCTGAATGCGCCCGATGTGAAGCGTGACAAAAACTTATCGCGCAGGCCATGCGAAATTCTCTCACGCGCGCACATGCACGGCTACAATATGCACATAGAGAAGCAACACGTGCACTCACGCAGAGTAAACATGCACTTCCGCTGCCTGAAATTAAAGCCAGCCCATTGAGCTTAATTTAAGCTTTTAACGAACTCACATTCCGCGCAATGACTATCGAATAGGGTAGGTCGAAAAAACAAAATCATGGAAATCAAAATTGGAACAATACTTCATCTTCATTCTTTCAGGTTATAATTAATTAGTATCAAGAAGTACAAAACTTTTTTTTTTTTCATTCTTCAGTCGTTGCCAATGCAAAATGTGCGTTAAAAAAATATTATTTCAATTGCTCTTATATTTTCGTGTATGTCAATTTTCTATATTTTTGGACGTCTTAAACGTCTCTCAAATTTTTTTCCGTCTTTTTTATTAACGTTCCTTCGGCGATGATAATATTTCAAAGATTTCCAAAGATTTAAGAGAATCCAGGATATTTTAAAAGATTCCACGGAATTTTCAATTGATTTTAATAATTTGAATGGATTAAAATTTTTCCGAATATTTCAGAGTACACATTTCTGAAAATTACAAGGAATTTTCTAGAGCTTAAAACAGTTTAAAGGGTTTTCAAGAGTTTTCACAGAATTTGAAATATTTTATGTATTTTTGATAAATTTTAATAATTTAATGTGATTCCAAAGGATTTGACAGATTTCAAAGTATTTAAACAAATTCCGAGTAATTTTAAAAAGTTTGAAAGATTAAAAAGCATTTTCAATCGCTTTAAAAATTTTAAAGTTTTTTTAATATTTCAAGATTGTGCCAACGATTTTTTAGAATATTTTAAAAATTTTCAAGGAAGTTTTGATTGATTTAAATAATTTGAATGGATTTCGAAGACTTTTAAATATTTTAGGATATTTTGAAAAATGCAAAGGAATTCCCAAAGCTTTAAAAATTTGAAAAGATTTAAAAGAATTTTAAATATTTTAGGGTGTTCCAAAAGATTCCAAGGCATTTTCAACAGCTTTAGTAAGTTATAAAGGATTTCAAAATATTCTTAAGGATGTGAAATATGTTACGAAATTTAAAAAGATTCCCGAAATTTTTAGTTGATTTCAATAATTTGCACGGATTTTTAAAGATTTTCCTAAAACTTTGGAAGATATGGAATGATTTTACAAGACTTATAAAAATTAAAAACTTTAAAAATTTGAATTTAAATTGAATTTTTTCTAAGGGTTATGAGTTTATCATGAATTGGTTCAAATTCACCTGGAAGTTTTATAAATTTTAAAAAGAATTTTAAAAGATTACAAGAAAATTTTAATTGGTTTTAAAAATTTAAAGCGATTTCAAAAGGTTTGAAATATTTTAGGGTATTTTAAAAGATTTCAGGGCATTTTCAATCGCTTTGAAAATTTTAAAGGAATTTCCCAGGATTTCAATAGTTCCAAGGGATTTAAAAAATGTTGATTTCATAAGATTTCTGAGAATTTAAATAATCTTAAGGAACTTTAATAGCTCTCAAGGTATTTTAATGAATTTTCCAGAATTTTATAATATTTTAGTGGACTTTAAAGAATGTATTCCCAAGAAGTGAGGGGTTTCGTATGGTTTCAAAGATTTGAAGAAATTAAATTTTTTTTTTTTTAATTCTGAATTCTCGAATTCTTATTAATTTATCCTGAATTCTCTTGAATTTCTCTTGAATTATTTATAATTCTCTTAATTTCTTCTAACTTTACTCAAATCTACTGAATTAAATGAACTTTCACCATTTTTTTACCAATTTTTGTTTAATTCAACCTGAAGTATTTTAAACTCACCTTGAATTTCTAGGCATTTTATCAAATTCTTTTGAGTTTCTTTAAATTTCTCTAAATCTTATTTGAACTTCACTGAATACAATAAATTCTGTCATCTTTTTTAGTTGTTTTCAATTTACATGATTTTTTTAATTCATCATAATTTTTTAAGACTCCAGTTTTACTGAAATTAGTGGCATTTTTTCAAAATGTTTGTTTAACTCATACCAAGGTGTTTCAAACTCTTCATGAATTTTTGGGCATTTCATCAAATTTTTTTGAATGCCTTTGAATTCTTCTAAACTCGTTTCAAATTTACTCAATTCAATGAATTTTCCCATATTTTTGAAATGTTTTCAATTCACTTTATTATTTTTTTTTTTTTTGAATTATCACAATTTTTCATGAATTTGATCGATGTCTTCTTATCTCCCTTAAATTCCTCTATATTAATTCCAATTTTACTGAAATCAATGTGATTTTTTTAATTTTATCAAAATCATTTTAATTATTTTCAATTTGACTCAAATTGTTCTAAAGTCTTATGAATGTATCCTGGATGCGTTAAAATTCGTCGGAAATCTAAATAGATTTCATTTAATTGTTTTCAAAAAACAATTTTAATACAAGAATGTGGAAAGAATTTTTTCCGGTGGTTGACTCTCATCAAATTTTTTCAATGTATTCTTCCTAGTGGAAAACCTCATCAGTTGGCACCAAATTGATTATACTTTATCAGTGTCGTAATACACTACTTTTCCCTATAGTTCCATTTTCGATTTCCATAATTTTTTTCCTCTGACTCACCCTGCTATCGAACACACCCTTGTCTCTCAACCCACCCCTGACGATATTTGTACATTATAAAATTATACATTCCTTACCGTGAATTTTTCCGTTAGGGTGCCACGTGTTTTTGGCGATTGAAATTATAAATTAATGCAAATCGAATCGGACTAAAAGCATTATCCGTTCGAGCCTTCCCTTCTTCCAATTTATTTAATTTTTTTTTTTCGCGGAAGATATTCCAAAACTTATAATTGGGGAATTGAAATGGTAATTTATTCGATGCCGGCGAATCCAGGTTAATTTTCCATGCAGTGTCTACAATAAGAAATCGATTTCCGGCATCCCAGAGAAGAAAAATCTGTATAATGGTTCAATTTTGTGGGACTAATGAATCTGGAGAACGTAATTAATGAGTATCATCATAAGGAATCGCATTTTTCATGAGTGAAGTAAAACAATTTTTTGATTGAAAAACATTACAAATTAATTCACTTGTTAGTGTAGTTTTGTTTAATCAGGGTGACCGCATACCTCAATTTTCAAAATTCCTTGCCTTTTCTTTTATTTGTTCCTCAATAGTTTTTCATTTTTTCTGGCCATTAATATTTAAAGACCAAAACTGTAGTCTCATAAAATTTTTAATATAGAATCTTTTTTAGATGGAATGAAACAATTTAAATTTTGAATTTATATGTTTTTAATGAGGCAGATAAATTCACTTTAAGAAACTGCAAAGTAACTTATTTTAACAGAAAAAGTGACGAAAAGTGACTAATGTATATTAATAATGTAACTAATTATATTTTTAATTTAAAGGAAATCAAAAAAATTTGATGAAATTTATAAGGATTCTAGGCAATTTCTAACAAATTCAGGAAATATTCCTAA
This sequence comes from Andricus curvator, assembly GCA_932195095.1. Taxonomy (NCBI): domain Eukaryota; kingdom Metazoa; phylum Arthropoda; class Insecta; order Hymenoptera; family Cynipidae; genus Andricus; species Andricus curvator. The sequence goes on from CAKNYM010052295.1 coordinate 542,734, forward strand.
GAGTACAGAACAATTCAAGTTAAATTCAAAATAATTCAAATAAATTGCAAAAAATAAAAAAAATTCTCTTTAAATCTTTGAATTCCTACGAAATCCCTCACTTCATTTGAATAAAATCTTTGAAATCCATAAAAATATTATAGAATTTCGTTAAATTCTTTGAAATCTGACGATATTTCCTCAACTCCAGGAAAATTTATCAAAATACCTTGAGAGCTGTTAAAATCTCTTAAAAACATTGCAATCTTCGGAAATATTATAAAATCACTTTGAATCTTTTTTAATATTTCAAGACCTTATCGGTCCTGTAAAATCTTTACAGATCTTCCGAAAATTTTTGAAACTGCATGCTAATTTGTTCAAATGGTGAAAATAAGCCCTACAAATTTCATCAATTTACCTGCAACCGTCTTCAAGTTATCAGACAGCGAGAAAGCAATATTTGAAATCTTTTGAAATCCCTTGACATTCTGAAAGCTCTAAAAAATTCCTCGGAATTTTTAAAAATGTGTACCCTAGAATCTTCAAAATTCTTTGAAATTCCTTTAAATTATTTAAATCAGTTAACATTCAAACACCTTGAAAGCTTTTAAAATCCCTTAATTTCATTGAAATCCTTATAAATCTCATAAAATCCCTTGGAATCTGAAAAAATATCCTAAAACCTTATGGATGCTATAAAATATTTCGTTATCTTCCAAAATTCTAGTAAATCCTTTTAAAGTCGATAAGTTTTTTTTTAAATACATGAAAATCTTTTTAATCGTTGAAAAGTTCTTGAATATTTTCAAATCTCTTGAAAATTCTTCGGAATTTGTTTAAATACCTGAAATTATGTAGTAAGAGATGTTAGTTACGTCGACCAGGGTAGTAGTGACAAAAAGTGTAGAATTTATTTTAAATCCTTATCAGTCTTTTGAAATCCCATGAAACTTTTTGAGGGTCTTGAAAGTTCCTTGGATTTCCAAAAAATACCTTTAAATCTTCAAAATCCTTTGGATTCCCTTCAAATTATTGAAATCTGTTTAAAATTGTAGGAATCAATAGAGAAAATTCAGAAATAGGTATAGATAAAAATTTCCTGACTTCCCTGACAAATTATTGAAATCTCTTTCAAATTTTAGGAATCAATGAAAAAAATCAGAAATAGGTATAGATAGAAATGCCCTGACTTTTGCCATTTTTTTTCAAAATCTCTCAGTTTTTTCTGACTTGTCCTTGATTTCCGGGTTTTCCTGCCACCCTGAACTTAATTAATTACAAAAACAATTGTCTGACTGATATAGGCGCTAACTACTACTTGACCACTGCCAGATCACTACTGCTTAGTCCGCATTCAGTTTATTTTTATTTCTTGAAAAACTCTTTATGAAAATTATAAGAAGTGTTGTGATCCTTTTGAAATTTATATTTCAAAACTTATCACCAATAGTAAAATCAAGGAAAAATTCAATGCAACCTGCATCTATGCAAATGACAATCGGAACTCGTGGAGCAAATAATTGACCGATTCTTCAATTGTTTTTTTAGGATAATGGAAAACAAAGACCCATTCTATTGGCCCGGTGGTTATGAAGCTTCATTATATAAGATGTCCTTTATATAAAATTAAAAAAAATGTAATCCCATAAATTGGTTAAATACGAGCAAAACTAAAGTACAAAAAACAACACGGTCTGACCAAAACTGTGCTCTTCTACTTAAAATAGCATCCTTTTCTGACAAAAGCTTTAATTTTCCACTGAAATACGACATAAATGGTTTGGGGGCCGTTCAAAAACTACATCACGCTATTTTGAACACTTTTTCCATCCCTCCCCTTTATTTTCACATATCTAATAAAGCTCAAACCCTCCATAGTGTCGTCACAGATACGAAGCCCCTTCCCCATCCTCAAGGTAAAATTTTTTTCTTTGATTTCATTTGATAAACGCTTGAGGGATGTTCCATGTCAAAGATAACTATTGATTTTAAAAAATGTCTCTATACAGACTTACGCAGAGAAGATTTAATTTTCAGAACATTCCAAAAATATTTAAATATTGTAAGCTTACAATTGTTTATTCAACAAAACAATTTTTAATGATTTTTTTCAACCTGAAAAAGGGAAGACCACCCTCACGGGCCACAGGTTTTAACGAGACTCAAATAGGTGTTATTATATCGGAAAACATTAGTTAACTGTTTCTGTTACCTGCCATCAGGCAATTGTTTATAAGATATTAGTAATAAACGAATCTTTTGAATAGATGCAAAATTTCAAGAATTTTGATTGTGAAAACATTATTATTTCACGTTAAAATATTGCTCGACAGATGCTAAATTATTTGTAGTCGAAAAATCCTAGTGCGTGATTCTTCGTTAAATTAAACAAGCATTCAACAACATTAATTATTTTTATGAATATTCATTATAAACAAATGCACAATTTACACCTTTTTCAACCTAAAACTCCCGTTTCTTCATAAAAACATATTACTGAACACGTTCTGCATTACATTGAGTTGAATCAAACCAGTATTTAACAATTTGAGAAATTTTTTAAAACATTTATTATGAGCAATAATATTAAAAATACTCAGAACCACTCGGTCGCTCTAGGATGAGTCTGATACATGTTGCAAACCCACCAATCATATTTCACGAAGGACGCGACATTTTTTCACAAAATAGCAGCAGAAATGAAGCACTGCTCAATTCAAATATCTAATAATACTATTATGTGCAGAATTGGTGCTTTTAGGTTAAGAAAGGGCAAAATTGCGCATATGTTTATAAGGAATGTTTATAAAAATTGAAAATATTATTGAATACTGGAAAAATTTTACAAAATATAACGCACAACGCGTCTAATAATATTTGTTCGTGAAGAAACGGTGCTTTTATGTTGACCGATGGCTAAAATGTTCATTTGTTTATGTAAATATTTATAAGAATAATAAGTGTTATTAAATGCTAGTTTAATTAATTCAAGTTACTAATAATTCTTTATAAAAATAACAGGTATTATTCAGTGTTAATTTTTTACCAAAAACTATTTAGTATGTGACTAGAAATATTATATAAAAGAATAGTGTTTACTGTTTACACAATTTAAATTTTCGAAATTTTGCATTGATGTATTTATAGATTTTGCTCACTCCTAATATCTCATAAACAATTCACCAATGGCAATTTGAGTCTCATCAAAATCATCTATGAACATTTTTTTCTTCAAAACTAAAAAAATTACAACTTTTATATTTTAATGTCAACCTAAGAAGGCTTCAAATATTGTTATTAAATATTCTTGTTGAAATCTTCCGGAACATAAATATTTAGTTTAAGATTCAACCCAATTGCTGTAAATAAATAATATAAACAAAAACTTGGATGTGGTGAACCACAGACAAAAACTGTTTTAAAAGTAAAAATGTCTAAATCTCCCCCAGGAGTAATTGTCAGAATGAAAAATAATTAGGGTTACCATCCGTCCTGGTTTTTCGGGACATGTCCTCTTTTTTCGAGATCTGTCCTGGTGTCCTGGTTTTTTCTTGAAAATAGGCAAAATGTCCTGGTTTTTTACGAAACCAAGATTTTTGACAGCAAATATTTTATATTTTTATTTTTCTTGTTGCGGCATTAACGAGCGTGATAGTATGCATGCTAAAATATATGTTATATTATTAAATAGATAATTAAATGATTAAATAACAATAAATACAATAATAGTACATTATTTATACCATTTTTGTGTTGATGACTTTTTTTTTTTTTTTTTTTTTTTTTTTAAGGATCGCTTGAAAATTTTTGACCGTCCTGGTTTTTCACCCGACCCAGATGGTAACCCTAAAATAATTATAAATTAACATCTAACCACATTTCAAATAAATTTTAAATTATGGTTTGTAACCACAGGAAAATGTGAACGTTAAATATTATTATTGTTAATTACAATATTATTAACAAATATTAAATTTAGCATTTTTCAACGAAACAATTATTTTTCCTACTAAATCACATTGCAGGTAGATCAATGGTATAATGTTCGACCAAGAAAGTGTGCTGCCATTTTGCAATTTTTATTTATGAAAATTGCTTGGAATTATTTAAAATATCCTAAAATATTTAAAATCCTCTATAATCTGTTGAAATCCCTTGACATTTTTGAAAGCTTTTGAAAATTCCGCGGAATTTTTAAAAATGTGCACTCTAAAATCTTTAAAATTCTTTAAAATCCCATAAAGTTATTTAAATAAATTAAAAGCTTCTTGGAAACTTTTATAATATTCTAAAATCTTTAAAAATCTGTTTAATTTTCATGTTTTCAAGAATTTCAAAAAAAAACAAAAATTATACACATTTCTATTTTTCATGTGCCATGTCACATCCTGCATTGCACCCCCTCCCCACCCTTCCTAAAAATCGTCTCAATTTCTACCTCCCCCCAAGCAATGTGAATCATTTAAAATATCATAAAATATTTCAAATCCTGTAAAATCTGTTGAAATCCCTTGACATTTTTGAAAGTTTTGGAAATTCCGCGGAATTTTTAAAAATGTGCACCCTAAAATCTTTAAAATTCTTTGAAATCCCATACAATTTTTAAAGCAATTAAAAGTTTCTTGGAAACTTGGGTAATATTCTAAAATTCTTAAAAATCTAATTAATTTTCATGTCTTCAAGAATTTCAACAACAAAAATTTATACACATTTCTATTTTCCATGTGCCATGTCACATCCTGGATTGCACCCCCTCCCCACCCTTCGTAACAAATCGTCTCAATTTCTACTCCCCCACCCCCTCGAGCAATGTGACGTAGTTTATGAATGGCAACTTGGTAGGAAAAAATACTTCGGACCGAAATTGAGCTATTCTACTTAAAACAGCGTCCGTGTCTGACCAAAAATGTAGTTTTCCACTCAAATGCGACAAAAGGCGGAAAAATTATACATAGGGAAACAGATTATATATAATTTTAATTTTTTTATACGATGTCTATCCGGAAGCACTCCTTAAAGTCACCTAACGAAATAGCTAACAGATGCTTCATCGCATTCTATTTGTTTTCTCTACGAATTTAAATTGTTACTTACATTCTCATCTGAGAAGGTATTGGTTTTATGTAAAATTTGACTTAGTCGGTTTTCATCAAATCTGCACGTTTTGAGACCCCCTGAGTCAGAAAAAAAAAGATTTTCGCGAAGGTGTCTGTCTGTAGTCTGTCTGTAGTCCGTAGGCACGATAACTTTCGAAAAAAATATCAGATTGGATTGTGCTTTGGCACACTTTTTTAAGACCTAAAAAGAAAGAACGAGTTCGTTAACCAGCTATTTTGGATCAAAATTCAAAAAGTTAGAGCATTTTGAAAATTTTTGAGACCATTTTTTTAAAGATTTAAATATTCTATGTACGGCTATTCATTGTACTCGGAAACTCAAACAATTTATTCCAATGACATTTTTCGATAAAAATAAAATTATCAGAGTTATAGCATTTTGAAAATCTAAAAAAACAAACGAAAATGAACAATTTAAGCGGAACAACGCTCGATATGAAAAAAAGTCAGGAGAAGAAAAACGTTGCTTTTTGAAAGCCCTATAAGATTATCATAATAACTTTTTGAATTTTTACGAAAAAACCAAAATTCAAAATTTGATCGCACAAAAAATAATGAAAAATTAAAAATTCCATTTTGCGGTCAAACTATGCAAGATACAAAAAGAGATAAGGAGACAAAAATTATGCACCCAAAAAAGATCTACAAGCTTGTCAAATCACTTTTTAATAGGACGCTTAGTTTTTCTTTTATTCGTAAAAATTGACATTAAAAATTACAAAATTTAATTTTTGGACAAACGACACAAGCTATGAAGAAAAAAATTGACAGGCGAAAGTTGTTCACTTAAAGACGATCTGCGATTTCGTTATTTATAATTTTTAGAAAGGGCGGATAGATTTTTTTTATCGTAAAACCCCCTGAGTCAGAAAAAACGATTTTTACCAAGGTTTCTGTCTGTAGTCTATCTGTAGTCTGTCTGTAGTCACGATAACTTTCGAAAAAATTATCAGATTGGATTGAGCTTTAGCACATTTATTTAAGCCCTGAAAGAAAAGAACATGTTCGTTAGCCAGCTATTTTTGATAAAAATTCAAAAAGTTAGAGCATTTTCAAAATCCAAAAAAAACTAACGGAAATCAACATTTTAAGCCAAACAACTCACGATATGAAAAAAACATATAAAAAATAAAATAAAAAATTCCATTTTGCTTTCAGACTATGTAAGATACGAAAAAAGATTATTAGACAAAAACCATCCTAAAATTAGTAGTTTTTGTTTCAATCGTGAAAAATGCATTACAAAATAAACAAAAAATCAAATTTTTACATTCTCATCCTAATGAGAAGGTATTGGTTTTATGTAAAAAATTTAAATATACTTTTCTATGAATAAAACAAACGCTGTTTGACCAGAAACGGAATTTTCGATTTTTTGGTTGTATTTTCATTAAGTTAAACCAAAACTGTTTCTTAAGCAATTAAGCGTTTTTCTTGGGACTCCAAGAAAGTGTGTGGGTATTGTAATGAGAATGTGTTCCCTAAGGCCGATAGAGCCTTAAGTAAATAAACTTCCTTTTTAGTCTAAAATAAAAACAAGTTTAACAATCACTTGAAACGTAGAGGTTTTGTCTATTTTATAATATTTGCAAGTCAATTTCTTCTTCTTATCTAAGCCGAGCACGATGTGCGAAAACCGAAAAAAGCCGAGCGCGAGGTAAATATATTATCGAGCGCGAAGCGCGAGATACAACAACTGCGCGCCCTAGGACTGTATAGGGGCTGCCGAAGTTCTGTAAGCTTGTATTTCACCAGAAATTTCTGAATAAGCTGCGACGAATGGGCAGGTGAGTTGTCGCGGTGAAGGAACAAGTCGCCACTGACCCAGCCTCATCCTCAAATCTTGGCTCAAAATTCTCTAAACAATAGTTTTTGGAATCCTAAGATCTTCCTCTATCTGTCTCTCTCACTGTTAAACAACGATTTCTATCAATTAACACTCGCACTCATTCCACATTTTTAGGTGTTTTGGCAGTTGCGAGCCTGCTAGAACGAGGGTTGCTTTCCACTTGAGTACAATCACTTTTATATCGTACAAAACACTCTTTATTTTGAGTATGCCTCATAAACGCCTCCTCCGAACCAAGTTTCACTTCAATGAGCAGGCTAAAGTTTGTACCTCAGAAATTTTGTCTTGGGGATGCCTCCTGAGTATTTTTACAGAATATGAAAAAAATCGTTAGGCCCCATTAAGCCATTTCCCTTTCGGGGTAGGCGTGACACTACCCGATTCGGGTAGTGTTTCTAGGTTGATAACTTGTAGTAAATAACTACAAGTGTGGACTCACCACACCCACGATGTGCCAACAGCACTCATTTTTCTCGAATGGTCACCCATCCAAGTGCTAACCGCGCCCAACGCTGCTTAACTTCAGTGATCTGACGAGAACTGGTTTTTTCAGCGTGGTATGGCTGTTGACCCCTTTAAAAATAACTCGATATTTGTTTTTTGATTAATTTATGTGATTTTTTTCGAACGGAACAAGTAATAAGTAACGTTTTCTGTACTAAAAACCTTCAATTGTGCGCCCAAAATAAGTTCCTGTGTGATTAATATTGATTGACATTCCGATCCGTTTTAGATTTTGAAAAATATGTGGGAGACATCAGTTTTTTCAAGATTCCACAATTCTGTTCCATTTGTCGTGAAAATTCTACAAACAAAAAAGAAAATCCAAAAATTTCCGAAGAATAAAAAAAAAAAAAGAATATTCTAGCATGAATAGTTCAGAAGTTATGACCTCTTAAACTGATTTTTCAGTGAAAAAAACTTTAAATTTTTTTCTTTCTGCACACTATCTCATCCCCTGTACATCCCACATGAAAGTTGTGTGGAAATAAATTAAAGAAGATCAAATTATCTTTAAAACAAAACAAAAATTGATTCTAGCTTTGACAGAACAGAAGTTATAGTCTCTTATAGCAGGTTGCTTTTTGTGGAATTCTTTTTTGCAAATTGAAAAATAGAATTATGGTTACTGTCTTCATGTGGGAATTTCTTTTAAAAATCTTGTAAATATTGTGAAATTCTATTATCTCTCTCTCGCCTTGTTCATGCCCGTATTAATAAATTATTAATATATATATATATATATATATATATATATATATATAGCAACAATAAATAGTTTATAAGTTTTCTCTAATTGATGGTTTTAAACCTTCATTTCTGACGATTTGCTTCCCCAAGTATGAGAGTTAAAAAAAATAGTGAAAACTGCTGATGCAATATATACAAAATAAATTTTAATCAAAAATGCGATCCATGATGAAGTTCCAGAAAAAGCACCATGCTATAAGAGACTATAACTTCTGTTCTATAAAAGCTGGAATCAATTATTTTTTTGAGTTTTAAAGATAATTTAATCTTCTGTAATTTGTTTCCATACAACTTTCATGTAGGATGTACGTGGAATGAGATATTGTGCAAAAAGAAAAAGCTTTAAAGTTTTTTTTACTGAAAAATCACTTAAAGAGCTCATAACCTCTGAACTATTCATGCTAGAACATTCTTTTTTTTCAAATTCTTCGGAAATTTTTGGACTTTTTTTTGGTTTATAGAATTTTTACTACAAATGGACCAGAATTGTGGAATCTTGAAAAAACTTATGTCTTCTACATATTTTTCAACATCTAAAAGGGATCGGAAAGTCAATCAATATTAATCACACAGGAACTTATTTTGGGCGCAAAATTGAAGGTTTTTAGTACAGAAAACGTTACTTATCACTTCTTCCTTTCGGAAAAAATCACATAAATTGATCAAAAAACAATAAATATCGAGTAATTTTGAAACGGGGCCTAACGATTTTTTTCATATTCTGTAAAAATACTCAGGAGGCATCCCCAAAACATAATTTCTGAGGTACGAACTTTAGCCTGCTCAGTTAAGTGAAACTTGGTTCTGAGGAGAAACATAATTGTTTCCACTATATATCATTTTTCCGCCTGTGGTATTAACAGAAGTAATAATAAAAAAGTCTGAACGGTTTTCAATTTGCATTCTATCTTTCCTCTACAACTAGAAGCAAGCTTAAGGTTCACTTGCCATTACTATCTACTTTCCTGAGTGCTTGAATTTGATTCAAGCTTATCAAATCGACAAACAAATGGTTCTCCAATTGTAGAGGAGGTTAACTACTGTAATTCGAATTCTGGAAGTGATATTCGAGCGAAAGATAATACGCAGAGATCCGAGACGATTGGAAACATAATATGGAAGCCGAATGGTGCAGGGCCAAAGGATTTACGAGGAAGACTCGCGTGGTTGGCCCACGACCGCCAACTGACATAGCGCGAGGGAATTCGGATAGGAGATTAAACCTACACATTTCTACAGACTATAGATCAAAAGATCGATCGATCGATCACCAACTGTCGAACGCACAGGTTTGTTCATATTTGAGTAAGCGTAATGTCCATTTATTCAAGAGTTTGAGCTAACACATCACAACATCATACGCCCAGATTCTCATCTATTTATCCACCTTTCGCCTCTGCCTGTATGTGGGCAGGGAGAGCTTTTCGGGAAACAGGGATGTCGGAGGATAGCCATTACGATATTAACTACTAAAGCTTGATCGAACTTGAAAGCCTTTTAGATAAACACGTGCATCATTTCAAACTCGCGTTACTGAATACAAAATTTCCTAATGTCCTCTTTCTTCTATTATGTAAATAATTCTGCTTTATGTTTTATTCTACACGGAAAAAAGTAGATAGTTACATTCACTTTTATGTATTGTTTACTTGAAGTTTACTTGTTCGCATTGTACAAGAAACAATTCAAATAGTTTTTGATACCGAATGAAATAGTTATCTCAAAATATAGAAAACCTAAAATCAGCATTACTACTTCAAATTGTAAAAAGAAAGATTACTAGAACAAGTAGCTTCAATAAATATTTGAAATAGTACATTTGAACATGTAAACTGTATGAATAACTAATTTTCATAGTAAGCAAAGAATTGTGAGTTTGACTTTTGCAAGTGAGTTCGATCTGCTTTTTCGCAATGCAATAAGCACTGCGCGAGATTTTTAGCCTTAATATTTGAAATTGTAGGTAAGTTCAGTGGCACAACTAGAAGCGTGTAGGCCGCCTCCGCAACATTTTTTCGGCGGTCCGTTTGAAATTAAAAAAGAAGGACGACTTATAACTTGCTTATCAGTAAAGCATTTTACAAAATTAAATAAATTATCGGAAAATATTTTATAATGTTTTCTTTTTTATCATAATATTAGTTGAGATAATTATTATAAATCAACATAGTGAATAACTCTACTTTATACTTCAATACTGTTTTTTTGTTTTGTACAAAATTTTCAGAATTTAAAAATATTCTGAAGAATTATATATAAAAGAATACTATTTTTTTACATCATTTCCACTACGGAATTTTCTGCTTATGATATTTTTAATTTCTTATAACGCTAAAAATGATGAGGATCGTACTTGATTAAGCCACCTAGGTTCAAATATTATATTATTTGGAAGATTTTTTTTTAGTAGAATAATACATTGTTTTCGACATATCATTTTTTGAAACAATAATTTAAAAATAATTTGTAATAAAATTTTAGTTCAAATTAATTTCCAATTTTAACGCAGTAATAATTTTTTCAACCTTTTCACATCGATATTTGTAGAAATTACTACCATTTCATGAAAAAAAAATGATTTCTCATTTTTTTCAGATTTTCAGCAACAATAAAATCTACCATACTACTGGGATATAGCGATCTTTAATATTACAGGGATCACAGCGTAAAAGGAGATCAAAAAAGGGAAAATAGAGGAAAGATTAAACATTTATTTTCATATGTCGAAAAGAACAAACAACATTTTCGTAAGAAATTTTACATTTTTAAATAATTTTTAAGGATTTTTCAATTATATCTGCCATTAAAGATTTATTTTTAAAAATTGGATATACTTAGATCGTTGGAAATCCATTCAGAGCGATATAAAAAATTTCGGGGAAAAATTAAATTAGTTAAATACATCATTTTGATATGTTTAACATCGTTCTCATAAATATTTCGTTCCAAGGTTTGTCATTTCATCCTTACTATAATTAATACTTTCAATCTAAATTTAAAACTAAACTCTTTACTGGAGCGAAGTAAAAATGCTAAATTAATCGAATCGTTTGAGCTGAGGGATAAAAATTTGTGGGTCGTCATCCATAACAAGTGAAAAAAAAATTGAAATCGGTTAATATCATCTGTTCTCTTTCTTAAATTTAGAATTAAAAATTTTTTTAAATTAAAAAAAAGTTTACCTTACTTAAAATTTTTTGAAAATATACAAAAACGTGTTTTTTGGATTGATTAAAACCTAAAATTGAGTCAGCCTAAACCAGAGAAACATGTTATTATTTTTTATCCATGGGAAACATTTTTTTCGTGGTATTTATAACGTTAGAAAATCGCAAAAAAAGATATGAAATCCAAAATATCCTAATTCACCACAAACATTTTTTTCCGAAAAATAAAAATAAAAAAATGTTTCTTTGGTTCAAGCTAAATAAATTTCAGTTTCGACTTATTCAACTTTTTTTAAAATGTGTGCATATGACTCAATCCAAAAAAAAAATGTTTTTGCACATTTTCAAAAAAATTGTAACTGAGCAAGAAATTTATTTTTAACTTTCGCAATTTTAAATTTGCAACGAGTGAGATAATTTTTGAACAAAATAGTTGAATTTTTGAATTAAGAACATCAATTTTTAACCAAAAATCGAATAGTTATATTTTCGTTTCAAAAAATTAATTTTCAATTGAAAAAACTGAATTTTCTCCCAGATTGTTGAATTTTGAAGCCCTAATGAAGAATTTTCTACAATGCAGTTGATTCTTCAACACGAAAATATGAATTAATAATTAAAAAGTTAATTTTCAACCAAAAATTACAATTTTCAGTTAAAAAACCTACTTTTTAACAAACAAAAAAAAACTTTAACTGAAACGATGAATTTTTAACAAAGTAGTTCAAAATTCGACCAATTAGTTGAATTCTTCACCGAACTATTGAATTTTCCAGAGAAAATTCAAATTTCCTACAAAACAGTTGAATCTTTAATCCGGAAACACGAATTTTCAACAAGAGTTGAGTTTTCAACCAAAAAAGATTTTTTAGCCAATAAAGAAAAAAAATTGTATTCAAAATGTCGAATTTTAACGCAAGAAGGTTATTTTTCTACAAAAAAGGACAAACTTTTAACAGATTACATAAAGTTTTAACCAAACAGTTGAATTTTCAAAATAAAAAAGATCAACTTTGAACCAAAAATGGAATTGCTAAATTTTCATTTCAAGAAACTAATTTTCAAATGAAAAACCCAATTTTCTGCCAAATTAATGAATTTTCGTGCCAAAGAAAGTACTTTCTACAATACACTCGAATTTTTAACTCAAAAATATAAGCTTTCAATACAAAAAATAATTTTCAATCAAAAATTGCAATTTTCAGTTTGAAAAAATGAATTTTTAACAAAGTAGTTTGATTTTCAACCAAAAAGACAGCTTTTCAACAAAATAAATATATTTTCAACCAAATAGTTGCATTTTTAACCAACTGTCTGCCAAAAAATATAACTTTTGAACGAAATTTGAACTTGCAACCAAATAGTTGAATTTCCGACTAAAAAAGATCAATTTTCAAACGCAAATGGAATAGTTCAATTGTGAGTTTAAAAAAATTAATTTTCATAAAAAAAAAAGTTTCAACAATAGTTAAATTTTCAAGCAAAGATTTAAAAAAATTAAAAATTGCTCAAGTTAGAACATTTAAGATTGCAGTTGATGAGTTTGGAATATTCCATTTTTTAATTAGGTACTTAACATTGTACACTTCAACTAAAATGTATTAATCTTCTAATACTTATTCAAAAAATACTATATATTTTGTAACTTGCTTTAAAATGTTTCATCTTCAAATTTTTTTAAGAGTATTTATTTTTAATGGTTTGCCCTTGGAACGTGTACCTTATTTATTCATAATTAATTTATTCAAGTGCTATAATTGCTATAATTATTATTCAATAATGGATACAATTTCAAATATCGTATATTTAAAGAGAAAAAGGGAAAAGGGGGAAGGTTTTTGAGAATAGGGGGGAAAAGGGGAATTTCAAGAAAAAAGGGGAAACTAAGAAAAACAGAGGAAGACTGTGCACCCTGATATTAATTTCTCCGAACCGAATATTTTTTGTTTGTTTTAAATAGTTTTTATTATAATTCAGCATCCCCATATCTTATGAGAAAAATTTCATTTGTGCAAAAAATTTAAATTTAAATCACTATTCAACGTTTCTCTCATCTTAAAATAGTGATTTCGATTTTGCATTTGATATATTATTACGATGTTTAAACTATTTTTTATTTATATATCAGCTATGTAAATGAATGTTGCGTTTTGAATGAAGTGAGATAATAATAAAATCAAATAAAAATTTCAAAACTTTCATTCGAAAACATTTTTTGAAGCCTTAATTTTCAATAATACAAAATATTTACTCTTTAAAAATTGTAATATAATTCATTTTATAATAATACATATAAATTACTAATAATATATTTACTGTGTGAGTTAATACTTCTAAGCAAAATATTTTTCCCAAGCTCGTTACAAAATATTAGAAATCATCAGTACGAGATTAATTAAAAACATTTTAAGTAAACATTTATTATAATTTCTGAGCTGGCCACGTTTTTCTCAGAGAAACCGCTTGACCGAGAGTTTTTCAGCAAAATCTAAGCGGTTCCGTAGCTCACTTGACTAATGCGTGCGCTAGATTTAGGTTTAAGGACAGGTTCTAGGTAGTTAGGTAGGGTTCGATTCCCCCAGCGATGGAATTTTTTCCTTTTCAAATCAATCGACATTTTACATCATTTTCGTTGTCGAAAGTTTCCAGCTAATCTATTTATAAATCGTGTATAGAATGCGTGCAGTGTATATATACATATACATATATGCGTTAAAATGCGAATTCGGCAAAGTTACTCTTCTCAAAGTTACTCGTCAGTTTAACTCACCTGAACACAAAATAGTAATTTTTAACCAAATTCATAATTTTGAAATTAAAATATTGTTTCAAGATGAATTTTTTTCTCATAATATCTGCAGGTCTAAGATTGTCAAAAAATGAGTGGGCTTTATTGACTGGTGTCGGGGGGGGGGGAGGTATTTCAAAAATATAATATGTGGGTGAAAATCAAAAAGTTGACAATATCATGTCCCTGGAATATTATACGCTAGTGTTTGAAGGCATAACTTTCTTTATCACAGGATTTCATTGAGCTTACTTTCTTCAATAACATCCTATCTGCCAATTATTTTCGCTTTACTCCGTATCAAAATGAATTCGGTCAAATATAAATAGAAGTCATCAGGTAACGTGTCTCTGATTACTTTTTTAAAAATTTATGACGTTATGTCTTTTAAAAGAGAACTTAAGATCTGATTGTTAAATACACGTGTTTTTCAGAATTATTCTCAGAAGTACAAACTGAAGCTATCTTCTCGTTTTCAATTATAGTTTCAGTGTTATAATCACTTATTTAAGGAAACCAAATTTCAATTTCATATGGTAACAAAACAGTTTTTCATTAATTTTATAGCTTAGAAGTTCAATTTCCATATTTTAATTGAATATTAATTCAAGAATAATTAAAGTAACAGTTATTTACTACAAATAAAGTTAGTTGTAAAACGGAAAATAATGGATAAAGTTTAATTTTTCTGCATCAAAACAAAACAAGATAATAAAGTAAATCTTAAATCGTGAAGGTAATTTTTGTTGCAGGTAAATATTATTCTGAAATAGCTGTAAAGATTACATTTTTTTCTGTGTTATTATGATGTTTTGAAACACGGAAATAATTTCTAAACATAAAATATTATGAAATAAACATAATAGTAAGAAACTGATTGCTGCTTTATTTAAACTAATCTATATAGTTAACTTATAATGTAAAAATAAGACAAAAAGAAGAATTATTAGGATATACAAGACCCGTGAAATTTCATAAAATCTAATCATATTTCCTGAAATCCTGGAAAATTTACTAAAATACCTTGAGACCCTATAAAACTTTGACATTTTTCAAATTTATTGAAAATTCTTCGCAATATTTTTAAATTCTGCAAAATATTCCAAATTCTTCAAAGCCCCTTCAATTTATCTGAATTTATTGAAAGTTTCTAGGATTTTTAAGCCATGGCCTTTAAAATGTCCTATAATATTTCAAATCTTTTGAAATTCCTCAGAATATTTTGAAGCTCTTGAAAATTCTCTGTAGTTCTTAAAAATACCCTAAAAAAATGTTTAAATCAGTAAAAATCCCTTAAAATTATTGAAATATACTTAAAATTCCTTAGAATCTTTTTCAATATTGGACAATTTTCAAATCTTTAGAAACGCCATAACATATTTGAAAATCTCTTTAAATCATTGAAATCCTACAAAATTTCTCAATTTTCGTAAATATTCCTTAAAATTATTGATACTCTTGAAAATCTCATAGTTTCTTTGAAATTCCTCAATAATCCAAGTCTTTCGAAATTAAAGAAAATTCTTCAAAACCGTGTTGAATATTTGAAATCATGTGAAATCTTCTTAAATACTTGAAAATCTCTTCTAATCTTCAAAGTCTCACAAAAACCCTTAATACTTTTTAATTTTTTTTTTTAATTTATAAAAGCATTATGAAATGTTCAAAAATTTTGTATATCCACTGAAATCCTAAAAAAAACCCTTAGCATTTTTTGAAGTCCCTTGGAATCATTAGAAGTAACCTAAAACCTTTTGAATCTGATAAAATACTTTTAAAACCTTATAGAAGTTGTTTGCAATTCAATTCAATTTTTTATATTTTTAAAAATCCCTTGAAATAATATTCAACCCCAATCCGCTTATGTAAACATTATGTACGAACTAAGGGCGCGAAAAAAATCAATAAAATAAGAATTTTATTTGAAAAATTATTTGTTTTATTAATTGTGTCATAAAAAATAATAATAATTTTATTTTATTTTTGATTAATTTTGATTGTTATTTTGAGTTACGGAATTTCGTACATGGTTTATATCATAAGATTGTCATTAAATATATAAAACATATATATGAACTATTTCATTTTTTCAACGGCAGATAATGTATTGTTATACATTATTATTACTATAAAATTATTGATAATAATACACAGTATCTAAAAAAACACAGAAAATGATTATATGAAATGAGCATTGAAATTAATTATACAAAAATATCAAAGGCAATGATGTAAGAAGTAGGCAAACTACAAAGGAACGATTCATTTTAAACCCCTTATAATCTCAAATGGAAGCACGTACACCAGAACAGGGATTCTGCACAAATAAATTTTGGGCAGAAAAAATATGTGAGTTCCCTTAAATTTCCCTCATTCTTGTGAAATTCTTTGAAATTACTTGAAATCTCTAGAATTTTACAAAATTCTCTGGGATCACTTCAAAATTTTTTAATTTCTTTGAACTCCTTGAAATCGTTGAAATCTCTAGAAATTAATTAAAATAAAATTCACCTTATTCCCCAAAGCACTCTATATGTAATTTCACTAAAATCCATTAAAATCTCTTGAAATCTTTAAAAATCCCACAAAAGTCTTTTGGAACCTCTTAAAATCCCTTAATAATCTTTCTTTTGGAAATCGTAAAAATCCGCAAAATTGAGTAGAAATGATTTGAAAGCCCTTTAATATTCAAATTAAGTTTAACTTATTAATTATATTTGTCTAAAAAAAGTGTAGACACCTGGAAATATTTCAAATATTATTTCAATAAAATCCTAAAAAGCTTGTAAAATTCCTTGTAAAATTTTTCACAATGCCCTTCAGTGTCTCAATTTCAGGTATCGATTAGATCACCCTGATTATATTAAATATAATTAGGAATGAAGTGCCTCTTACTGAAATTCGGGATGAATAGTCAAATATTTTTTATGAGTTTAGCTAGTCGTCCTGAATTTTCCGGACGACCAGTCCATCCCCTTTTTCCACTCCTCCAATTTTTTGGGACGACTGGACACATCCAATTATAAAATATAATTACATGATTTAATCACAAAATATAATTACAGAATATAATTACAAAATATGATTACACAATATAATTACAAAATATAATTACAAAATTCAATGTCATTTTATTGAAATTAAAATTGAAGTAAATAATGTAACTGTTCATGTAGAATTAAAGACTTTTTTAGTATATTAACAACGATTTGATTAAATGATGGATCATTATTACTAGTATTGGCAAGAGTGAATCACATTCTGCGAAACCACATAATATCCATTGTCCATCTAAATAATGAGAAATTATTCCATGATTTAATTAATATATAATTAGTGGTTCAGTCTGTACGACTAACAATCAAAATTTGGTAATTACCAGAAAAAGAAGCCTTACCGAATAATTAATGTGTCAAATAATGGAAAATTTGATATGCTTTCAGTACAATCCTAAATCCGACGATACTATACCTATTCTAAAATTAATAACTGAAGAGAAGAAGAGCTATTTTTATCTTCATCTGATTTTAATATTTTTCAAGTTAAATGTAAAATATCATTTTGAAAGAGATGTTTCATGAAAGTTACTGCAGCACAATAAATTAAGGCAGCAATAAGTTAAAATGTAATTTCTTTAAAATTTAAATTTTTTTAATGTCAGAAAAGTAGCTTTTTTAAATTTCGACCATTGAATTAAAGGTTATTGAATCTGAGTTAAGCAACATATTTGCTACAATTATATGCAAAGCTTTCATAGAAAGTAAAAAAAAAA
>CAKNYM010052300.1:20648-43856 GCA_932195095.1 Andricus curvator
CATTGCCTGGTCGTCGCCTCGGTTCGGTCCTATTGCCACTCCCAACTCCCAAATTTTATTATTATTATTAAAATTATTATATTCAATTATCTAAGTAAGCTTTAGTTTTTAGCCCCCTTCCCCCTGAAACTGGTAACGTAGTTTATGGGAAGTACCGCCAGGCCACTTTTTCTTTTAAAATTACATCACTGTTAACATGTTAATTTATTATTGCAGATTAGACACGCGGCCCAAGCTCTCCTACTCGCAGAATTGGGAAGAATGGGTCCAAAAGGTAGAAAAGCATTAGTAGATAATTGGTCGCAGTACTTACCAATGTACAGCACTCAAGAGCCAATAGCACCGCAATCTCAAAATCAGAGTCCGCCACCTGGAAGTCCCGTTCCACCAAGTGAAATACAACCCGAGGAGGAAGATGAGGAAGAAGAATTGGCAGAAGGTTGGGATAATGATCGATAAGTCCTTCATTATTAGAAATGCTCAGCCCAAAATACACCCGCCCACAATACACCAGCCCACAATGCACCAGCCCACAATACACCAGCCCACTTTATTCTTTTCTTATTACAGAAATCAGTATGACGAGAAAGCCTTCGAGTGTTGCTGAACTGAAACGAAAACAGACAACAGCAGTCGTACTGTTGGGTGTGATTGGTGCTGAATTCGGACAGGATGTAGCAACAGCAAACCAAAGAAAAAGTAACGACCAGAGACGAAGGAGTTCCGTCGTCGAGGGTTTTGGAATTGGAAACAATAATCTCGCGAGGCACACCAGCATGGCACTCACCCACCTGCTGCATGCACCCCATTCACCAAAATTACCGCTGCATACTGCCTTGCGAAGAGCTGCTATTGATCTTATAGGTCGAGGATTCACCGTTTGGGAACCTTACCTCGATGTTTCCAAGGTAAGCATCTTACACAGGCACTCAAACTCTCAGGGATCATCCATGAACTACGTTACCAATTTTTGGCTATTTTTCACCCCCTCCCCCGAAAAGTAAGCCCAAAATTCTATCATCAGGGTGACGACTTGACCGTGAAACCGGGAAAGACCGGGAATTTTATTGATCTAGAAAATACCGGCAAATGACCGGGAGTTTATTTAAAAAACCGGGAATTTACTTGTGATCGCAGTAGTGTTCTAAAGAGTTCAAGTGCTCGGAGAAATTCTCACGAGCATGACAATATGCTCGAGAATATGCTCGTCCTTTATGTGCTTCGAGAATTTAATGAGCATTTTGAATTAGGATTTAAAAAATTGTATTTTCTATTTATCAATTCAAATTGGAAAGGGTGCTAAATTTAAATGATAAAATAAGTCAAAGTAATAGAAAATATATATTCAGGGTGGCGACTTGACCGGGAAACCGGGAAAGACCGGGAAATGACCTGGAATTTTATTGACCGGGAAAAAAACGGGAAATGACCGGGAATTTAGTTTAAAAACCGGGAATTTACTTCTGATCATAGAAAAATTCAAGAAATATAATTTCACTTGGAACAGGGAATTTTTTACATGGAATGGGAATTTTTTAAAGGAATTATAATTCGGATTTGGAAGAAAGGAATTTTCAAAAATCCCTCCTCCAATTCAGAATTCGTCACAATTTGAAAGTTCCCTCTTCTAAATTTTAGGTAATAAAAGTACTTCAAGCAGTTTTCAGAGTAGAAGTAGAATTTCAAAGAAGAAATATTTCTGAATTATAATAGAAATTTTTTTTACATTGTTCGTTGCCAATTCATCGTTTTTTAGTTAAAAATTCAACTACTGGGTTGAAAATTAAACTTTTGTTAAAAATTAATTTGTTTGGTTGAAGATTCATCATTTTAATTTAAAATTCATCACTGGTTGAAAATGTAACTACTTTCTTAAAAATCAATTTATTATTTTTTTTAATGAAAATTCAACTATTTGGTTGAAAATTGATATTTTGCATTTAAAAATTAAACTATTTGTTTGAAAATGTATGTAATTTGTGGAAAATTCATCTTTTTTTGTAGACAATAAATCTTTATGGTTGACAATTATTCTTTTTGGCATAAAATTCAACTATTCCAGTTGAAGATTCATCATTTTAGTTGAAGATTCATCATTTTAGTTGACAATTCATCAGTTTGGTTGAAAATTAATTTCTTTAAATGAAAATTTAACTGTTCCATTGTGAGTTGAAAATTAATATTTTCAAGTTCGGAATTCCACAATTTGGATAAAAATTTATCTTTTTTAATTGAAAATTTTTTGGTAGAAAATTATCTTATTTTTCTTTTAAAGTTAATCTTCTTGTTTAAAGATTCTTCTGTTCAGTTAAAAATTCAAGTATTCCAGTCAAATATTTATCATTTTAGTTGAAAATTCATCTTTTAGGCTGGAAATAAAATTATTTGGTTGAAAGTTAAACTCTTTTGTTAAAAATTAATTTTTTTTTTAGTTAAAGATCCATCGTTTTAATTAAAAATTCATTTCTGCGGTTGAAAAATGAGCTGTTTGATTGAAAATTTGTTTTTTCTTTGGATGTTTTTTGGTTGAAAATTATTATTTTTATTAAACTGAAAATGTAACTATTATTCCAGTTGAATATTTCATAATTTTAGTTCAAAATTCATGTCTTTGGTTGAACATTCATTTTTGACTAAAAATTTAATTATTCAATTTTTGGTTGAAAAATTATCTTTATTAGTTGAAAATTCGTCTTTTTTGGTAGAAATTAATCTTCTTGGTTGAAAATTAATCTTTTTGGTCAAAAATTCAATTATTCTAGTTAAAGATTCATCATTTCAGTTAGAAATTCATCTTTCTGGTTTGAAATTCAACTATTGCAGTTAAATATTTACAATTTTATTTGAAAATTCATCACTTTGTTTGAAAATGTAACTATTATTTTGAAAGTTAGTTTTTGTTGTTGTTAAAAGTTAGTTTTTTTTGTTGAAACTAATTTTTTTAACTGATAATTTAACTTATTCCAATTGAAAATTCCATAGCTGTTGTTGAAAATTCATCTCTTTGGTTAAGCGTTAATTTTTTAACTTGAAATTTAATTATTAAAGTTTTAGTGGACAATTTATCTTTTTTTAGTAAAAATTAATTTTTTGGTTTGAAAATTGAACTATTTCAGTTAAAGATTCATTGTTTTAGTTGAAAACTCTTATGTTTGGTTTAAAAATCATTTTTTTAACTAAAAATGTTACTATTCCATTTTCGATTGAAAATTATAATTTTTTCAGTTCAAAATGTAACTATTTGGTTGAAAAAATTTCTTCTTTTATTAAAACTTCAAACCTTTCTTTAAAAATTAATGTATTTGGTTGAAAAATTGTATTTTTGGGTAGAAAATTAATCTTTTTATTTAAAATGTAATCTTCTTTAAAAATTCGTCTTTTTGGTTGAAAGTTCAAGTGTTCCAGTTAAATATTCATCATTTTAGTTGAAAATGTATCTTTTTGGTTTCAAATGTAACTATTCCAGATAGAGATTCATAATTTTATTTGAAAATTCATCACTTTGGTTGAAAATGGAACTATTTTGTTGAAAATCCGTTTTTTTTTTGAAAATTAATTTTTTCAACTGAAAGTTTAACTATTCCATTTTTTGTGAAAAATTTAAGTGGTTTTTTCAAAATTCATTTATTTTGCAACGTTTTGCTCTGTTGCGTTAAAAGATGTTTAGAACGAGCGTCATGAATTAAAATAAATGTTTGCGTTTTGCGGCAAATATAAATATGTTACTTTGAGTTGACCGGTAAAATTGAAAAACTTAACCGGGGAAAACCGGGAAATGACCGGGAATTTAAAATCGTCCGCCGAATCGCCACCCTGATTACGAATTTATCCTGAATTTGTTACCCTTTAAGCACGAAAAAAGTACCCTATGAGCGTGACAAAAAGTACCCTTTGGTCCCTATATTTTATCCCATAGGGACTGTGAGGCCTGCTATTTTAATGAATATTCTACCAAATAATTGAATTTTCAACTTATAAAGGATACACTTCTAACCAAAAATGGAATAGTGTAATTTTCAGATGAAAAATTCATTCCCCCTATAACACAATATAATAAATAATAAATACATTATTTTTAATAAACTCGCAAAACCGTATACATATTCCGAGCTCATTATAAATTATACCTGGAACCCCTCGTCCATTGATAACGTAGTTTATGGAGGATCCTTCACACGATTTGCAATTTAACTTGAAATTTGCGTTATTTCTTATTTATTGTATGCTTATTTTTCAGGTTCTCTTGGGTCTTTTGGAAATGTGTTGCGATGCGGATAAATTAGTGCCTAACATGACATACGGCCTTCCTCTAACACCTCAAGCCGATTCCTGTCGAACAGCTCGTCGAGCCCTGGTTTTAATCGCAACAGCAAGACCTGCTGCTTTTATTACAACAATGGCAAGAGAGGTTGCCAGGTTCAACACCATGCAACAAAATGCACAGACGCTCAATGTTAATCTGGGCGCGAGTGTTTTAGCTCGAGCGAAACCGGAAATATTGAAACTAGTCGAGGAGCTTATAGAAAAAATGCAGAGTGAAATGAGTGATCTGCTGGTTGAGGTATGATCCTTTCTAGTGTTTTAAAGAGTTTAAGTGCTCGGAGAAATTCTCACGAGCATGAGAATATGCTCGACCTTTAAGTGCTTTGAGAATTTAATGAGCATTTATGAGCATTTTGAATTAGGATTTAAAAAATCGTATTTTCTACTTTTATTAACCCTTAAAGTTATCCCTGGGGTCTTTTATACCCAGCCTTTTTTTAACTGATGAGTCATTTTTTCCATTTTTTTTTAGTTTTTAATTTTTTTCATATGTTAAAATTAAAAATATATATATTAACTGGTTTTATCTTATAAAGGATATAAAAAAGTATATCCAAAAAAAACTTCGGGTCTAAACATTTAAAATCCTTGTTACAATAAAGCAATTTCTGCTGAGGTCTTCAGCAACCCACCTCATTCTTTATGTTATCAGAGAGGGGATAACTTTAATGATTAATATCATTACATTATTTAAATTTCGCGGGAAAATGCATCGCTTCAAATTGCAAAGGGCGCTAAATTTAAATGATAAAATAAGTTAAAGTAATGGAAAACATATTCTAAATATATTTGAAATACTTTTTAGTTGTGTTTTCAAGTCAAAAAGATAAATTTTCAACCAAAGAAATGAATTTTTAACCAACATGATGAATCTATAACCAAAAATATGAATTTCCAACCAAATAGTTGAATTTTAAACCCAAAAGATTAATTTTCAATCCAAATTATAATATTTAAAATGTCAGAAAAATAAATGTTTAACATAAAAACGAATTTTCAACAAAATAGTTTTTAATAATAGATTTAAGACTTTCACGATGATCCATTATAATAAATTTAAATTAAAAATTCAAAGATTTTTCGGGTTTCAATCGTGTGCGAAACTATGAATGTTGCCGACGTTTCGTGAACATTGCAGTTCACTTCTTCAGGGCTGACCTGAAACTGAAGTCTCAGGTCATGTTGTTCTTAGGTATGTATTCTCTACGATGCCTGTGCACGCACCATTAACTAACACAGTAAAAAACATCTCCAACCATCCTCTCAGCAATGAAATGATTTCAGCCTTATCTAAAGGACATAACTTTGCAGTAGCTCCCTCCAAAATCCCGAAAGAAGAAATTATCAGTAATTTGGAATCCACAATATATACCCTTCCGCCCGAAAAAGCGAATGACATACGACGTAGGACGGCCAACATTTTACGTGAAGCCCAACTTCCCTCCTCAAACTTAACAAAACAAGGAAAAAAACAGCTATTAAAGAACTCAATCAGAATAAAGACATCATAATATTACCCGCAGACAAAGGAAATACAACAGTAATAATGAATAAAGAAGACTATAACAACAAAATCATGGACCTTCTCACTGACGATACATATAAAAAACTTAAAAAAGACCCTACAAAAACAATAGTCAGAAAAACAAAAACCCTTCTAAAAGACTCAAATCTTGACAGCGAAACAATATTTAAATTAAAACCTACTAATCCCATCTCTCCAAAACTTTATGGACTCCCAAAAATTCACAAAAATAACATCCCACTCAGACCGATCGTCAGCGCAATAAACTCACCAACTTACAACCTAGCACGCTTTCTCGCCAAAAAACTGAATCCTTTTACAGGAAACTCCATCACACACGTCCAAAACTCTTTTGACTTCATCAGAAAAATACAACAGATTCACATTCAACCCCAAGACATCCTAGTGAGTTTCGACGTAGTATCTCTCTTTACAAAAGTACCAATCTCTGATACAATCGATATTATCAAATCCTTTGCAAACTTCCCCTCCAATCTCACACCATTGATAGAACACTGTCTCACTAATACCTATTTCTCTTTCAATAACGAATTCTATGAACAAACCTCAGGAGCAGCAATGGGATCTCCAATCTCACCTGTAATAGCCAACATCTTCATGGAAAATCTAGAAACTAAAATCTTTAACAAATCCAAGCTTAAACCGGAATTTTGGTGCCGTTACGTTGACGACACTTTTGTCATCTGGAGACATGGACTTGATGAACTACACAAGTTCTTCGATTTCATCAATCAATTACACCCTAATATCAAATTCACCATGGAAATAGAACAAAACGGAAAATTGCCTTTCTTGGACGTACTAGTTTACAAACGATCTGATAACACATTAGGACATGAAGTTTACAGAAAACCTACCCATACAAACAGATACCTACATGCCTCCTCCCACCACCACCCATCTCAAAAGCAATCGGTCATCAATTCCCTTGTATACAGAGCTGTCTCCATAACAGATAAAGATAACTTACAAAAAGAACTACAAAATGTTAAAAAATCCCTAATACAAAACGATTACACAAACAAACAAATTAATAAAGCAATAAGAAAATACACTCAACAAAACAAGTCAACACAACCTACTGAAGAAAGAGAGAGAAAAATGACCACCACCCTACCCTACATTCAAGGTATCACAGAACAAATAGGAAGAATTCTCAACAAACACAACATCAAAACCATATTTAAACCACCTGCAAAAATAGGACAACTTCTAAACAACCCTAAAGATAAAAAAAGAACCTTTCAGTGATCCGGGAATATATAAAATCCCTTGTTCTTGTGGCAAAGTCTATATTGGAGAAACCGGGAGGGCGGTAAGTCAACGTGTAAAAGAACATGAGAGTAAAGTCAGGCTAAAACATTTCACGCAATCAGCAGTAGCTGAGCATCATATTGAAACAGGACATAGCATTTTATTTGAAAAAACAACCGTAATCGCAAAAACGTACAATAAATTTCCAAGAAAGCATAGAGAAGCAATCGAAATCTTAAAACACCCTAATAACATCAATAGGGACAATGGATATAATACCAATCCGATTTGGCTTTCCGTCCTCCCGGGTTTTTAAAAAAAGACTTGATTGGCCAATCAAGTTCAACCAGCCCACACCTGAGACTTCAGTTTCAGGTCAGCCCTGAAGAAGTGAACTGCAATGTTCACGAAACGTCGGCAACATTCATAGTTTCGCACACGATTGAAACCCGAAAAATCTTTGAATTTTTAATTTAAATTTATTAAAATAGTTTTTAGTTATCCAAAAAATTGAATTAAAAAATTTTTTGGTTAAAACCGAAAATAGAAGAATTATATTTTCAGTTAAGATAATCAATGTTCCACCAGGGGAAAAAAACGAATTCTCAACAAAATAATTCAATTTCAAACTAAAAAAGATGAATTTACAAACCAGAAATACAATATTTCAATTTGCAGTTAGAAAAGTAAATTAAAAAAACGAATTTTCAGCAAAATTAATTAATTTTCAACTAAAAAGAAACGAATTTTTAACCAAAGAAATTAATTTTTGATCAAAATGATGAATTTTCAACCAAAAATATGAATTTTTGACCAAATAGTGGATTTTTCAAACCAAAGGTAAATTTTCTAACAACAAAAAACGAATTTTCAACCAAGAAGATTAAATTTCTATCAAAAATGTAAATTTTCCACAAAAAATGGAAAAGTTAAAGTGAATTTTCAACTAAAATGATGAATATTTCAATAAAAAATATGTAATTTTCCGCCAAATACAGGAATTTTAAACTAAAAAGATCATTTTTTTACCAAAAATAAAGTAGGATAATTTTCAGTTAGTAAACTAAATTTTCAACCACAAAACAAACGAATTTTTAACAAAACAGTTAAATTTTCAACCAAAGAAATTAATTTTCAACCAAATAGTTGAATTTTAAACCAAAAAGATTAGTTTACAATCCAAATTAGAATAGTTAAAATGTCAGAAAAATAAATGTTCAACAAAAAAAACAATTTTTCAACAAAATAGTTTTCATTTATCCAAAAAAATACATTTTTAACCAAAAATAGAAGAATTATATTTTCAGTTAAGATAATCAATGTTCCACAAGGGAAAAAAACGAATTTTTTAACAAAATAATTCATTTTAAACTAAAAATGACTAATTTACAAACCAGAAATATATTATTTCAATTTGCAGTTAGAAAAGTAAATTAAAAAAAAGAAAAACGAATTTTCAGCAAAATTAGTTAATTTTCAACTAAAAAGAAACGAATTTTCAACCAAAGAAATTAATTTTTGATCACAATGATGAATTTTCAACCAAAAATAGGAATTTTTGACCAAATAGTAGATTTTTCAAACCAAAGGTAAATTTTCTATCAACAAAAAAAACGAATTTTCAACCAAATAGTTTTTTTTTCAACCAAAGAAATTAATTCTTAACAAAAAGTAGAATAGTCAAATTTTCTACTGAACAGATAATTTTTTAATGAAAAAGATTACATTTCTATCAAAAAAGGTAATTTTCTACAAAAAATGGAATAGTTAAAGTGAATTTTCAACTAAAATTATGAATATTCAACTAAAAAAAAATGTAATTTTCAACCAAATACATGAATTTTAAATTAAAAAGATTAATTTTCTACCATAAAATAAAGTAGGATAATTTTCAGTAAGTAAACTAAATTTTAAACAACAAAAAAAACGAATTTTCAACGAAACAGTTAAATTTTCCACCAAAGAAATTAATTTTTAACCAAATGATGAAATTTCAACTAATGAGAGCACGCTTTTACCAAAAAGACGGATTTTCAACAAATAGTTGAATTTTCACCGAAAACAGATAAATTTTCAACCAAATACATGAATTTTAAATTAAAAATATCATTTTTCTACCATAAAATAAAGTAGGATAATCTTCAGTTAGTAAACTAAATTTTAAACAACAACAAAAAAACGAATTTTCAACAAAACAGTTCAATTTTCAACAAAAGAAATTAATTTTTAACCAAAAAGATGAATTTTCAACCAAATAGTTGAATTTTAAACCCTAAAGATTAATTTTCAATCCAAATTAGAATAGTTAAAGTGTCAGAAAAATAAATGTTCAACAAAATAGTTTTTATTTATCCAAAAAAATAAATTTTTAACCGAAAATAGAAGAATTATATTGTCAGTTAAGATAATCAATGTTCCGCCAGGAAAAAAACGAATTCTCAACAAAATAATTCAATTTTAAACTAAAAAAGATGAATTCACAAACCAGAAGCATAATATTTCAATTTGCAGTTGGAAAAGTAAATTAAAAAAAAAACGAATTTTCAACCAGAGAAATTAACTTGTGATCACAATGATAAATTTGCAACCAAAAATATGAATTTTTAACCAAATAGTGGATTTTTCAAACCATAGGTAAAGTTTCTGTGAACAAAAAAGACGAATTTTCAACCAAATAGTTTTTTTTTTCAACCAAAGAAATGAATTCTTAACAAAAAATAGAATACTCAAATTTTCTACTAAACAGATAATTTTTTAATGAAAAAGATTACATTTCTATCAAAGAAGGTAAATTTGCCACAAAAAATAGAATAGTTAAAGTGAATTTTCAACTAAAATGATGAATATTCAACTTAAAAAAATGTAATTTTCAACCAAATACATGAATTTTAAACTAAAAACATCATTTTTCTACCAAAAATAAATTAGGATAATTTTCAGATAGTAAACTAAATTTTCAACCAAAAAAGAAACGAATTTTTAACAAAACAGTTAAATTTTCAACCAAAGAAATTAATTTTTAACCAAAAAGATGAAATTTCAACCAATGAGAGTACTCTTTTATCAAAAAAATAAGGATTTTCAACAAATAGTTGAAGTTTCACCGGAAGCAGACAATTTTTCAACTAAAAATAGAAAACTAAATTTTCAGTAAAAAAATTAGTTTTCAATCAAATTAAAGTAAATTTTCAGCGAAATAGTATAATTTTCAACCAAGACTAAATTTCTATCAAACAAAATAAATTTTCTACAAAAAATGGAACAGTTACATTTCCAGTTAAAATAATTAATTCTAAATAAGAAAAAACTGTTTTTCAACCAAAAAGATCAATTTTCACATTTTCAACCAATAAGATGAATTTTCCACAAAAATGGATGAATTTTTAACAGAGTACATGAATTGTCAACCAAATATTTGAATTTTTAAAGAAATTTCCAACCAAAAATATTAATTAGTCACCAAGAAGATTAAATATTCTCCCACAAACTTCGAATTTTCAATAAGATAAGAAATTTTAAACCAAATATTTGAATTTTCAATTCAAGAAGATAAATTTTGAACAATTAATTTTCACCTAGAAAACATAATTTTCAACAAAAATAATTAAATTTTGCACAAAATAAAGGTTTTTCAACTAAAATGATGAATCATCAACCAAATAAATGAATTTTGAACAAAGTAGTTCCACTTCCAACTAAGTAGTTGAATTTTTTACCAAAAAAGATGAATTCTCAACGAAAAACGTGATATATTATATTTGAACCACAAAAAGGAATTTAACTTTATACCAAAAATAGTTGAATTCAATCAAAAAAGATGAATTTTCAACAAAATAGTTTAAATCCTCAACCAAAACAGATTAATTCTCAACCAAATGGTTGCGATTATTAACCATAATAATAAAATTAATTTCAACTTTAATTTATCGAAAATTCTCTAACTCTGTCAGGTTTCCCCTGACATTCCCTGACTTTCTGGAATTACCTGACCTTTAGCAACTCTGTAATTAAAAAAAAAATTGATGTTTATTTCACTCTAGAATTTTATTGTAAAAATATATGTAATAATTATGATATATATTTGTTTAAACAATAAATGCTTTAAATTCTGTTTAATGCTCTGTAAATGCTCTGTTCGAGCTTAAATGCTGAGCATATTCTCAAGAGCATTTGCTGAACATAAATTCTTGGACATTTAAGAACTTTAATCCTTTCTTTTGCTATTTAGTCCGGCGGGCAAGTCCAGGCCTCGGATTCACCACACTTTTGACACTATTTTACACATTTTATTGAACGATGACACTATTTAGCTACTATTTCGAAAAAAATTACACTAAAGACACTATTTTCTATTAACTTGTTAGCTAATTGGCTAAAATAATATGTGCCATCTCAACAAATCACAACATGCCGGAAAATTTTCAGTTAAATTGTACCAAAAAGCACGAATTTCTAAAGAAATAGTTGAATCATCTACCAAAGCAGATTAGTTGTTAATCAGACAGCTATATTTTTAACGAAATATATGAGCTTTCTACAAAACAGTTCAATTTTTAACTGAAAAGATGAATTTTTAACACATAAGATTAATTTTCAACCAAAAAGATGAATTTTTAACACGTTTTTATAAATTATAAATTTTATTTAATTATTAATTTACTTATATTTAACCAAATAATTAATATTTATTTATATAAATAATTTCATTTACATAATTAATTAATATTCATAAAATTAACAATATACATACATTTTTAACCAAATAGTTGAATTTTCAACCAAATAGTTGAATTTTTAACCAAACAGTTGACTTTTGAATTAAAAAAGTTAATTTTTTAAATAAAAATGCTAAAGTTGAATGTTCAGTTAAAAAATGAATTCTCAAATAAAAAAAAAGAATTTTCAACAAAATAGTTGAATTTGCCACCAAAATGATGAATCTTCAACTGGAATAGATTAATTTTTAACCAAAGATGTTAATTTTCAAACAAGAAGATTAATTTTCTACTAAAAAGACGATTTTTCAACTGGAATAGTCAGATTTTCAATTAAAATGATGAGACTTAACCCAAAAAATTAATTTTCATTAAAAGAATCTAACTTTCAACCAAGTAGTTAAATTTTCATGCAAAAATAATAATTGAAGAAACACGAAACTGTTGAATTTTTACGCAAAAAAAAAATTCAATCAAGAAGATTAATTTTCTACTAAAAAATACGAATTTTCAACAATCTACATGAATTTTTAACCAAATAGTTGAATTTTGAATTAAAACAGATACATTCTCAACCAAATAGTTGAATTTTGAACTAAAAAAGATCAATTTTCAACCAAAAAATATTTTGCAGTCAAGAAAGAAAAGAAATTCAACCAAATCGTTGAATTTTCAACAAGAAAATTAATATTCAACCAACTAGTTGAATTTTCAACCCAAAAAGACGAATTTTCAACAAAGCATTTGAATTTTCAACAAAAAAGTTTAATTTCATACAAAACAGACGATTTTTCAACAAAATACACGAATTTTCAAGCAAAAAGTTGAATTTTCAAGCCAAAAAGACGAATTTTCAACAAAGCATTTGAATTTTCAACAAAAGAGTTTAATTTCATACAAAAAAGACGATTTTTCAACAAAATACACGAATTTTCAAGCAAAAAGTTGAATTTTCAAGCTAAAAAAGATGAATTTTTAACCAAATAGTTGACTTTTGATTTAAAAAAGATCAATTTTCAAACAAAAATGCAAAAGTTAAATTTTCAGTTAAAAAATTAATTCTCAAAGAATAAAAAAACGAATTTTCAACTAAAATGATGAATCTTCAACTGTAATAGTTAAATTTTCAACTAAAAATGTTAATTTTCAAACAAGAAGATTAATTTTCTAACAAAAAAGACGAATTTTCAACAGTCTACATAATTTTTTAACCAAATAGTTGAATTTTCAACTAAAAAAGATAAATTATCAACTAAAAAATATATTGCAGTCGAGAAAGAAAAAAAATTCAACCAAATTATTGAATTTTCAACAATAAATCAATTTTCAACTAAATAGTTGAATTTTAAACCCAAATAGATGAATTTTCAACAAAGCATTTGAATTTTCAACGAAAAAGATTAATTTTCTACAAAAAAAGACGATTTTTCAACAAAATACATGAATTTTCAAGCAAATAGTTGAATTTTCAAACTAAAAAAGATCAATTTTCTACCCAATAGGTTACTTTTGAATTAAAAAAGATCAATTTTCAACAAACAATACAAAAGTTAAATTTTCAGTTAAAAAAGTAATTCTCAATTTTCGACCAGAAAATATAAATTTTCAACAAAAAAGTTCATTTGCAACCAAATTGTTAAATTTTCAACACAAAAAGACGAATTTTCTGCAAAACAGTTCAATTTTCAACAAAAAAGTTAATTTTTAACAAAAAAGGTAATTTCCAACAAAAAAGTTAATTTTCAACCAAATTGTTAAATTTTCAACAAAAAAGTTAATCATCAACAATTTTATTAATTTTTAGTTTATATTTTTTTCGTTTCTAAAATTTTTTAACCTAATAGTCGAATTTTTAAACTAAATATGGTCGATTCTTGAAACAAAATAGAGTAGTTAAATTTTAATTTATGAGAGTTAATCTTCAATAAAAAACGAATTTTCTACAAAACAGTTTAATTTTGTACCAAATGTCAAAAGTTTTGTACCGAATAGTTGAATTTTCAAGCCAAAAAGACGAATTTTTTTTCAAAACAGTTGAATTTTCAACAAAGCAGTTAAATTTTCAGTTGCTAAAATTAATTTTTACCTGAAAAGATAACACATTTTCCACTATAATTATGTATCTTCAAACAAAAAATGAACTTTTGAGAATTGTTGTTGTAATAGTTGATATTTCAACAGAAATAGATTTTAATAAAAAATAAAAAATAGTTGGATTTAACCAACAAAAAATTTTTCGTAACAAAATTCTTGAATCCGCAACTAATCTAGAATAATTTTTAACCAGTTGCATTTTTAATAAAATACATAAATTTTCAAGCACATAGTTCAATTTTCTACCAAATTGTTGAATTTTCAACAAAAAAGTTAATTTTCGTTTGAAATAAGAGTAACTTTAAACCAGACACTAAAATTTTAACCAAAAAAGGTGAAATTTCTGCAGAAGGAGATGAATTTAAAACAAAAAAAATTAATTTTCATAAAAATAGTTGAGTTTTCGGCAAAGTAATTTAATTTAGAACCCCAATAATAAAATTGTTAACCAAAAAGATGAATTCTGAAGCACAAACTTATTTGGAAAAAAATCGAATTCATCTTCTTTAGTTGAAAGACTTTTAAAAAAATATATTTTTTTTTTTCGTTGAATACACATCATTTTAGTTAAAAATTCATGTTTTCGGGTCGATAATTCAACTGTTTTGTGGGAAATTCATCTTTTTGGCTTTAAAATTTAACTTTTGGGTTAAAAATAAACTATTTTGTAGAAAATAAAGATTTTTTGTTGAAAAATAATATTTTAGGGTTGAAAATTCAACTGTTTTGTTGAAAAGTTTTTTTTTCTGGAACATTAATTTTTTTGGTCGAAAATTGATCTTTTTTGTGGAAAATTTTTCTTTTAGGTGGAAAAATTAACTATTTGGTAAAAAATTGATCTTTTTTGTTTGGAAAATCGACTAATTTGTTTAAAGTTAAGTGGCTTTTCAACAAAAATGTATTTTTTTTACTATTCATCGTTTTAGTTGAAAATTCATCTTTTTGGCTTTAAAACTTAACTGTTGGGTTAAAAATAAACTATTTTGTAGAAAATATAACTTTTTTGTTGATAAATAAGATTTTTGGGTTGAAAATTCAAGTGTTTTGTTGAAAAGTTGTCTTTTTTGGTGAAAATTTAAATTTTTTTGGTGGAAAATTGATCTTTTTGGTGGAAAATTTAATTTTTTGGTTAAAAATTGATCTTTTTTGGTCGAAAAATCAACTACTTTCGTTAAAGCTAAACGACTTTTAAAAAAAGGAATTTTTTTGTTTTTGTTGAATACTCATCATTTTAGTTAAAAGTTCATGTTTTCGGGTAGATAATTTAACTGTTTTTTGGAAAATTCATCTTTTTGGGTTTGAAATTCAACTATTGGGTTAAAAATTAAACTATTTTGTAAAAAATACTTTTTTTTTGTTGAAAAATAATATTTTTGGGTTTGAATATTTAAATGTTTTGTTGAAAAGTCGTTTTTTTGTGGAACATTCATTTTTTTGGTGGAAAATTGATCTTTTTGGTGGAAAATGTATCGTTTCGGTGGAAAATTGATCTTTTTGGTGAAAAATTTAACTATTTGGTTAAAAATTGATTTTTTAAATTGGAAAATCAACTAATTTGTTTAAATTTAAACGGCTTTTCAACAAAATGTTTTTTTCTGTTTGGTTGACTATTCATCATTTTAGTTGAAAATTCATACTTTTGGGTCGAAAATTTAACTGATTTGTAGTTATATTTATTAATTAAATTAATTTAAATTCATCTTTTTGGCTTTAAAATTCTTGGTAAAAAATGAACTCTTTCTTTTTAAATAATATTTTCGGGTTGAAAATTCATCTGTTTTGAAGATAATTGATCTTTTTGGCTTCAGAATTCAGCAATTTGGTAGAAAATTAAATATTTTAATTGAAAATTACCTTTTTTGTTGAAATTTCTTCTATTTCTTTAAAATTAAAACTATTTTAATGAAAATTCACCTATTCAGTAGAAAATTAACTTTTTTGTTGAAAAATTATATTTTCGGCTTGAAAATGCAAACTGTTTTGTGGAAAAGTCGTCTTTGTTGAAAAACTATATTTTCGGGTTGAAAATTCAACTATTTGGTTAAAAATTGATCCGTTTTGGTTGACAGTTAAACTATTTTGATAAAAATTCATTTTTTAAAGATTAACCTCTCTGTTTGAAAATTTGACTATTTTATTTAAAATTCGTTTTTTTTTTGTTGCTAAAAGTAATTTTTGTACCTGAAAATTAGAATATTCCATTTTTGGTTGGAAATTTATCCTTTATTACTTGAAAATTCAACTATTTGGTAGACAGGTCATGTATTTTTCAATGAAAAAAAGTTCGACTTTCTTATTGGGTTCTATTAATTCAGTTCGCATTTAAGTGGAAAAATGAGAAAAAGAGGGGAATGGGGAAAAGACTCTAAAGCCTGCGATAAATAAATAGGAATTTTGATTATTCATAGACTGAATAATAACATTCTGAATAAACATTGAAGTTCGTTTTTCATACTTGTAGAATATTAGGTTAGATAATTCGAAAATTTTCTTAAAAAATCAAATTAATTTTCCATTGCACACTTTTAAATTCAGACTACACATAAGTTTAATACTTAAGGAATTTTATGGCACTATTTTTTCAAATTTGTGACACTATTTACACTATTTTTGATTTCGGAAGTGAGTCCGAAGCCTGCTCGCATATTTTGACTCTAGTCCACCAGACTAATTTTAATTTGATTTTTAATTTTACTAACTAATTTTAATTTGAGAAAAAAATAATTTTAATTTTTACTTTAGATTTCCTTGCATTACTCATGATGAAAATTTATATTTGACAGGTTATGGATATCATTCTTCATTGCCTCGATCCAGGTCATCTGAAAGCTAAACCATTGAACGAGGTCTTCCCAGCAATTTGTAGATTCAACCAAGTAAGGCACCTTTACTGAAACTCATTTTTCTTGGTAATAATGTAGAGATCAGGGAAAATCTGGAAAATTAATTTAAAAAAATTTAATTCCAAAATTTTGTTTATTAATTTTGTTAAGTATTCCAGGATATTAGTTTAAAATTCATCTCTCTAATTAAAAATTAAACTATTCAATTTTTGGTTGAACATTTATCTATTTTAGTTGCAAATTCATCTTTTTGGTTCAAAATTCAGCTATTCCAGGTGAAGATTCAGAATTTTAGTGGAAAATTCGTTATTCACCTGAAAAACCTGAAAATGTAGGGGAAAATTTTTTAAAGTCAGGGAATTTTTTCGAGATCGTGTCTAATTTTTTTCAGTTGAAATTTAAAATTAAGTAATAATATTTTTTTATTTGTAAAATTAGCTTTGTGTTACTGGATTTAACGTTTTTGTTGAAAATTCGTCTATTTGGTAGAAAATTAATGCTTTTGGTTGAAAATTGATCTTTGTGTGTTCTTTCGAAGTTAAAAATTCAACTTCTATTGAGAAATCACCTTTATTGGTTGAATTCAACTGTTTTGATTTAAAATTAAAATCTTTTTCGATTGAAATATCAACTATTACATATTTTGTTGAGAATTCATCTTTTTTTAGTTATTTTAACTGAAAATTTAACTATACCAGTTCAAAATTTAAGTTTTTTTTTTAATTTTTCTTTTTTGGTTGAAAATTAATTTTTTAATGAAAATTTAACTTCAATTTTTGGATTAAAATTGTACTTTTTTATTTAAAAGTTATTTATTTAAAAGTTTATTTAAAACAGTTCAAAACTTGACTGTTTTGTTGTTGAAAATTCGTTTTTTTTAATTGAAAATTTGATTTTTTAAATTGATAATTTAACCATTCCGTTTTTGTTAAAAATTTATCTTGTTTAGTGGATAATTCTACTATTTGATTGAAAATTTATCTTTTTAAGTTGATAATTCAAGTACTTGGTTGAAAATTCATCTTTTTTGATAAAAAATGAATTTTTTTAACTGAAAATGTAACAAGTCCAGTTGCATATTTAACTCTTTGGTTGAAAATTAATTTTTTAATGAAAATTTAACTATTACATTTTTGGATTAAAATTGAACTTTTTTAGTTAAAAGTTCGTCTTTTTTGTAAAAAATTAATCTTCTTGACTGGAAATTCATCTTTTTGGTTGAAAATTTAACTATTTCGTTGAAATTTGATCATAATTTACAGTTGAAAACTTAACTATTTTGTTGTTGAAAATTCGTTTTTTTTTGTTGTTGAAAATTAATTCTTTTTAACTGACAATTTAACTAGTACACTTCTGTTGAAAATTTATCTTGTTTAATTGATAACTCAATTATTTGGTTGAAATATCTTTTTTAGTTGCAAATTCATATTTTTTGGTAAAAAATAAATTAATTTAATTTCCATTTTTGTTAAAATTTTATCTTTAGTATATAATTTAACTGTTTGGTTGAAAATTTATTTTCTTTAGTTGAACATTCAATTATTTGATGGAAAATTCAGTTTTTTCTTGAAAATTCATTTTTTCTTGTTGAAAATTCATCTTTTCGCTTGAAAATTGTACTATTTCAGTTTAGATTTAAACTCTTTTGTTAAAAATTCATTTTTTTGGTTCGAGATTCATTATTATAATTGAAAATTCATCTCTGTTGTTAAAAATTGACTTATTTTGCTAAGAATTCGTTTTTAGTTGAAAATTCATCTCTTTCATTGAAAATTCATCTTTTTAGATGACAATTGATCTTTTGGGTTTAAAATTTGACTATTCCATTTGAAGATTCATCATTTTAGTTGAAAATTCATGTTTTTCCTTCAAAATTTGTTTTTTCTTGTTGAAAATTCACCTTTTTCGTTGAAAATTGAACTATTCCTCTTAGAAGATAAAAAATGAAATTTTTTTTAACAGAAAATTTAACAAATCCAGTTGAATATTTAACTCTTTCGTTGAAAAATAATTTTTTAATGAAAATTTAACTATTTTGTTGTTGAAAATTAATTCTTTTTAACTGACAATTTAACTAGTAAGCTTTTGTTAAAAATTTATCTTTTTTAAATGATAATTTCATATTTTTGGTAAAAAATAACTTTTTTAACAGAAAATTTAACATATCCAGTTGATAATTCCATTGAATGTTTACCTCGTAGGTTGAAAATTAATCTTCTAAATGAAAATTTAACTATTCAATTTTGATTTAAAATTGATCTTTTTGAGTTAAAAGTTCACCTATTTTGTTGAAAATTCGTCTTTTTTGGTAGAAAATTAATGTTCTTGGCTGAAAATTCATATCTTTGGTAGAAAATTGAACTATTCCAATTTTGCTAAAAATTTATCTTGTTTTGTCGATAATTCAACTATTTGGTTAAAAATTTATCTTCTTTAGTTGAAAATTCATCTTTTGGGTTGAAAATTGAACTATTCCAGTTTAAATTCGAACTATTTTGTTAAACATTCGTTTTTTTTGTTGAAGACTTCATTATTTTAATTTAAAATTTATCTCTTTTGTTGAAAATTGACCTATTTTGTTGAGAATTCTTTTTTCTCTGTTGAAAATTAATTTTCTTAACTGATCCAGTTCAAATTCCATCATATGAGTTGAAAATTCATTTCATTCGTTGAAAATGAATTTCTTCAATCAAAAATCGAACTATTCCATTTTTTGTTGAAATTTGATATATTTTAGTAGAAAATTCATCATTTTAGATGACAATTCATCTTTTAAAAATGTAACAATACCAATTCAAGATTAAACTATTTTGTTGAAAATTATTTCTTTTAAATGAAAATTTACCTATTCAATTTTCGATTTAAAATTGATCTTTTTTAGTTAAATATTACCCTATTTTGTTGAAAATTCGCCTTTTCTGATAGAAAATTAATCTTCTTTACTGAAAATTCATCGTTTTGGTTTAAAATTAATCACTTTGATTGAAAACTTAACTATTTTTTTGTTGAAAATTCATTTTTTGTTGTTGAAAATTAATTTTTTTTAACTGAAAAATTTAATTTCCATTTTTGTTAAAATTTTTTCTTCAGTTTATAATTGAACTATTTGTTTGAAAATGTATCTTCTTTAGTTGAACATTCAACTATTTGGTGGAAAATTCAGGTTTTTTCTTGAAAATTTATTTTTTCTTGTTGAAAATTCATCTTTTTGCTTGAAAATTGAACTATTTCAGTTCAGATTTAAACTATTTTATTAAAAATTCATTTTTTTGGTTCGAGATTCATCATTGTAATTTAAAATTATCTCTATTGTTGAAAATTGACCTGCTTTGTTAAAACTTTGTTTTTTTTTCGTTAAAAATTAATTTTTTAAAGTAATCCACTTGAATATTCCATCAGATTAGTTGAAAATTCATCTCTTTCATTGAAAATTAATTTCTTTAATTTAAAAGTAAACTATTCAATTTTTGGTTGAAAAATGATATATTTTAGTTGAAAATTCATCTTTTTAGATGACAATTCATCTTTTGGGTTTAAAATTTAACTATTCCATGTGAAGATTCATCATTTTAGTTGAAAATTCATGTTATTCCTTGAAAATTTGTTTTTTCTTGTGAAAAATTATCCTTTTTCGTTGAAAATTGAACTATTCCAGTTGAACTCTTTGGTGAAAACTTTTTTATTTTGATTGAAGATTCATTAGTTTAATTGAAAATTCATTTCTTTTGTTGAAAATTCATTTATTTGGTTGAAAATTAAACTATTCCAGTTAAAAGTTAAAATTTTTTGTTAAAAATTCATTTTTTTGTTTGTTTGTTGAAGATTCATTATTTTAATTTAAAATTTATCTCTTTTATTGAAAATTGATATATTTTGTTGAGAATTCTTTTTTTTTCGGTTGAAAATTAATTTTTTAAACTAATCCAGTTGAAATTCCATCATATTATTTGAAAATATTCATCTCCTTCATACAAAATTAATTTCTTTAACTTTAAATAATTCCATTTTGGGTTAAAAATTGATCTATTTTGGTTGGAAATTCATCATATTCGTTGAATATTCATTCTTTTGGTGTAAAATTTATCTACTCCAATTTCAGATCCATCATTTTAGTTGAAAAGTCATGTTTTTTCTTCAAAATTGATTTTTTCTTGTTGAAAATTGAACTATTCCAGTTAAAAGTCTTTGGTTTAAAATTCTTCTTTATTGAAGATGCATTAGTTTAATTGAAAATGCATTTCTTTTGTTGAAAACTCGTCTTTTCTTGTTGCAAATTCATTTATTAGGTTGAAAATTAAACTATTCCAGTTGAAAGTTAAACTTTTTTCTTAAAAATTCATTTTTGTTTTGGTTGAAGATTGATTATTTTAATTTAAAATTCATCTCTTTGATTGAAAATTGACCTATTTTGTTGAGAATTCCTTTTTTTCGGTTGAAAATTAATTTTTTTAAGTAATCCAGTTGAATATTCCATCATATTAGTTGAAAATATTCATCTCTCATTGAAAATTAATTTCTTTAACTTACAATTAAATTATTCCATTTTGGGTTAAAAATTGATCTATTTTAGTTGAAAATTCATCATATTAGTTGAATATTCATTCTTTTGGTTTAAAATTCATCTACTCCAATTTCAGATCCATCATTTTAGTTGAAAATTCATGTTTTTTCTTGAAAATTTATTTTTTCTTGATGAAAATTGAACTATACCAGTTAAAAGTCTTTGGTTAAAAATTCTTCTTTTTTATTGAAGATTCATTAGTTTAATTGAAAATTCATTTCTTTTGTCAAAAACTCGTCTTTTCTTGTTTAAAATTCATTTTTTTGTTGTTGAAAAATGAACTATTCCAGTTGAAATTTAAACTTTTTTGTTAAAAATTCTTTTTTGTTTAGTTGAAGATTCATTATTTTAATTCACATTAGTTGAAAATATATCTCTTTCATGGAAAATTAATTTCATTAATTAAATATTAAACTGTTAAAGTTTTGGTTGAAAATGTACCTAATTTAGTTGAAAATTGATCACTTTAGTTGAAAACGCTATCATTTCTTTGATAATTTAACTTTTCAATTTTTTATTGAATATGTATCCCTTTTGATTGAAAATTCAACTATTTAGATTTAAATTTATGTATCTGGTTAAAAATGCAATACTTTCACTGAAAATTTTATGAATTTTAATCGTTTAAAATTGAATTTAATATAGTACTCACATTAATGCTTCTTAAAAAAATATATTACTCTTTTTTTTGCGAAAAATCTCCTTATTTCTCCTGTTTTTACCGGCTGTCTACTCACCTGGAAAATATATTTTATTCAAAATTGTAAGATGCAAAATATGCACTCAATTTTAAGTATATGAAGATAAAATGAAAATTAATTCATAGACTTAAGGGACAAATTCAATAAATAAAT
The DNA here is from genome assembly GCA_932195095.1 of Andricus curvator. NCBI lineage: Eukaryota > Metazoa > Arthropoda > Insecta > Hymenoptera > Cynipidae > Andricus > Andricus curvator. Next base: position 42,839 of record CAKNYM010052300.1, read on the forward strand.
AATATTTCTAGTATTATTTATGTATTTAATTAATCTTTGGTATCATGAGGAAGTTACTTATCCTTCTATAAAGTTGCTTTCACAAATGAAATAATAGTTATTTAATTTAACGTATCAATAGCACTATTTTTTGAATTTAAATATTTACAAGGACTAAAAAAACATTATTTATGATAAACTAAGTTAATTAATTAAGCGAAGAAGTTTTTGTCATCTAACTTATGCAAGTATATGAAGGGACATTGGACCCTCATATTAGAAGTACCGTGCGGTCTGTAAGACCGCACGTCCATTCGTCTATACTAATTTGTCACTTTTTGCTCAAATACGAGATAATCGGGCCGAAAAATTTTCCGGTACTGTCGCATTCCGTATTCTGGGCCATCCTCATGAAGTTCAAGGTTTTTGTGTTACATCTTGCATTTTAGATTCCTTGAAACAAATTAAAACTGCAATATAATATTATGACGCTAAAGTGGACGTGCGGTCTTACGGCAGCCTCGAGGAGGGCCAGGGGGGGGGTAAATATCAGAACCATGGTGCGGTCTATGCGACCGCACGGCCACACTTGAAGATCAATAAACATAATATTGTTTTTCAGGTTAGCCACTGTCCTGCGACTCGCAGAATTGCAGTAGGTGGTCGAGGAGGTCAACTGGCTCTTTATGAATTACGCGGAAATGTCAAGTGTCAAACTGTGTCAGCACATCAAGCACCAGTCACTGCTTTGGCATTTTCACCGGAAGGAAAGTTCCTTGTTAGTTACTCCTGCTCGGAAAATAAACTGTGCTTCTGGCAGGTAATGTATTTTGTTAAAAAGTATTTTTTTTTAAATCGTTGTTTTTTTGGTTAAAAATTCATTTTTTAACTGCAATTGTAAATGTTTCAGTTGAAGATTCATTATTTTATTTGAAAATTCATCTCTTAGTTTAAAAAGTTGACTCTTTTGTTAAAAAATGATTCTTTTTTGGTTAACAATTAATTTTGAAACTAAAAACTTAACTATTCAATTTTTTTT
>CAKNYM010052300.1:62901-73824 GCA_932195095.1 Andricus curvator
CCCCACTACTGCCACAAAAAAAAATATGGTCAATCTGAATCACCTAAAGACATCCTTTCAAGCGAAATTAAGCGAAAGAAATGATTAAATACGCCCTCTTCATGGGGTGCATGAAAGTATGAATTAATTTTTTTTTTTTTTTTGCAATTATTAGCTATATAGGTATAGAGTAACGTGTTGGGAGTATCAAAGCGCGCATGAATTATAAATGAAATAGTAATGCGTATGAACCCCTTCTACTTTTCCACCCTGGTATAAAACCATTTAGGCACCCTATTTTGATATACAGCATTAATGGCTTGAATTATTGTCCCAGGGTTTATTGGGGGTCTCAAAATACCACACAGGCCTCGACACTTTGGTGTTTCTCACCAGTCCGATTGATGGTGATGATGGTGAACACCCTTTTAATTATTGTCAGGGTGGCGACTTGACCGGGAAACCGGGAAATGACCTGGAATTTTATTGACCGGGAAAAACCCGGGAAATGACCGGGAATTTAATTTAAAAACCGGGAATTTACTTCTGATCATAGCAAAATTCAAGAAATATAATTTCACTTGGAACAGGGAATATTTTACATGGAATGGGAATTTTTTAAAGGAATTATAATTCGGATTGAGAAAAAAGGAATTTTTAAAAATCCCTCTTTCAAGTCAGAATTCGTCACAATTTGAAAGTTCCCTCTTCTAAATTTTAGGTAATAAAAGTACTTCAATCAGTTTTCAGAGTAGAAGTAGAATTTCAAAGAAGAAATATTTCTGAATTATAATAGAAATTTTTTTTACATTGTTCGTTGCGAATTCATCGTTTTTTAGTTAGAAATTCAACTACTGGGTTAAAAGTTAAACTTTTGTTAAAAATTAATTTATCTTTTTTTGATGAAAATTCAACTATTTGGTTGAAAATTGATATTTTTCATTTAATAATTAAACTATTTGTTTGAAAATGTATGCACTTTGTGGAAAATTCATCTATTTTTGTAGACAATTAAACTTTATGGTTGACAATTCATCTTTTTGGCATAAAATTAAACTATTCCAGTTAAAGATTCATCATTTCAGTTGAAGATTCATCATTTTAATTGAAAATTCACCAGTTTGGTTGAAAATTAATTTCTTTAAACGAAAATTGAACTCTTCCATTCTGAGTTGAAAATTAAAATTTCCAAGTTCGGAATTCCACAATTTGGATAAAAATTTGTCTTTTTAATTGAAAATTTAACTATTCCGATGAAAATTCATGTATTTTGTTGAAAAATCGATTTTTTTGTTGGTAAAAAATTATCTTATTTTTCTTTGAAAGTTTAAAAATTCAAGTATTCCAGTCAAATATTTATTATTTTAGTTGAAAATTCATCTTTTAGGTTTGAAATAAAATTATTTGGTTGAAAGTTAAGCTCTTTTCTTAAAAATTAATTTTTTTTTTAGTTTAAAATCCATTGTTTTAATTAAAAATTCATTTCTTTGGTTGAAAAATGAGATTTTTGATTGAAAATTTGTTTTTTCTTTGGATGTTTTTTGGTTGAAATTTTTTTTTCCAAATGAAAATGTAACTATTAATTTAGTGGAATATTTCATAATTTTAGTTCAAAATTCATGTCTTTGGTTGAACATTCATTTTTCACTAAAAATTTGATTATTCAATTTTTGGTTGAAAAATTATCTTCTTGGTTGAAAATGAATCTTTTTGGCCAAAAATTAAATTATTCTAGTTAATGATTCATCATTTCAGTTAAAAATTCATCTTTCTGGTTTGAAATTCAACTATTGCAGTTAAATATTTACAATTTTATTTGAAAATTCATCACTTTGTTTGAAAATGTAACTATTATTTTGAAAGTTAGTTTTTGTTGTTGTTAAAAGTTAGTTTTTTTTTGTTGAAACTAATTTTTTTAACTGAAAATTTAACTTATTCCAATTTTTTCAACTTGAAATTTAATTATTAAAGTTTTGGTTGACAATTTATCTTTTTATAGTAAAAATTAATTTTTTGGTTTGAAAATTGAACTATTTCAGTTAAAGATTCATTGTTTTAGTTGAAAACTCTTATGTTTGGTTTACAAATAATTTTTTAAACTAAAAATGTTAGTATTCCATTTTCGATTGAAAATTATTATTTTTTCGGTTCAAAATTTAACTATTTGGTTGAAAATTTCTCTTCTTTTATTAAAACTTCAAACCTTTCTTTAAAAGTTAATGTATTTGGTTGAAAAATTGTATTTTTGGGTAGAAAATTAATCTTTTTATTTAAAATGTAATCTTCTTTGAAAATTCGTCTTTTTAATCAAAAATTCATTTTTCTGGTTGAAAATTTAACTAATATGTGAAAAATTCGTCTTTTATGGTAAAATTCCTAGTAAACAATTAATCTTTTTCATTGAAAACTTAACTATTAGATTGAAAAGTCCTTTCAAAATTCAAATATTTCGTTAAAAATTCATGTATTTTGTTAAAAATTAATCTTTTGGGTAGAAATTTAATATTTTTGGTTGAAAATTCATCTTTCTTCTTAAAATTCATTACTTTGGTTAAAAATTATTTATTTTTTCTATTTTTTTAACAGCAAATTTAACTGTTTCATTTTTTCTCTAAAAATTTGACTATTCAATTTTAAGTTGAAAATTTATCTGTTTTAGATGAAAATTCAACTATTTTGTTGAGAATTTATATTTTTGGTAGCAAAGTAATCTCATTAGTTGAATCGTCACTGTCTTGGTTAAAAATCCATTTGCCTAATTGAAAAATTAACTATTTTGCTGAAAACTCGACTTTTTTGGTAAAAAAAAATTAATCTTCCTCGTCAACAATTCATCTTTTTTCTTGAAAATTTAACTTTCTGGTTAAAATTCATTTCTTTGGTTGAAATTTATTTATTAAAATTTTTTTCGACAGAAAATTTAACTATTCCATTTTTTGTCTGCAAATTTACCTGTTCTATTTTAAATTGGAAATTTAGTAGAAATTCAACAATTTTGTTGAAAATTCGGCTTTTGTGGTAGAAAATTTAAATTTTATCATTCCATTTTCTTTCTAAAAATTTTACTATTCTATTTTAAGTTGAAAATTCAACTATTTTGATGAAAATTCGGCTTTTGTGGTAAAAAATTAATCTTCCTGGTGACTAATTTATCTTCTTGGTTGAAAATTCCTTTCTTTTGTTAAAAATTTAACTATTAGATTGAAAATTCCTTTTAAAATTCAAATATTTGGTCAAAAATTCATGTATTTGCTTTAAAAGTAATCTTTTTTGGTAAAAAATTAATTTTTCTTTGAAAATATATCTCTTCGGTTAAAATTCATTTCTTTGGTTGAAAATTATTTCTTTTCAAAGTAATTTTTTAACCGAAAATTTTACCATTTTATTTTTGTCTAAAAATTTATCTGTTTTGGATTTTGAATTGAAATAAAAAAATTTTAATAAAAGAATTTTCATATAGAAAAGATCGATTTTCAATTGAAAATATCAGTTTTCAACCAAAAATGGAATCATTTTATTTTTAGTTAAAATAACTTAATTCGAAATTAAAAAAAAAAACGAATTTTCAACCAATTAGTTGAATTTTTATCCAACGAGATTCAGTTTCAACTATAATTATGAATCTTTAAAAAAATTAATTTTCAGCAATAGAATTCAACGTTCAATCCAAAAGATAATTTTTTAAACAAGAAGATTAATTATCTGAAAATGAAATAGTTAACAAAGTAGTCTAACTTTTAACCATGTAGCTGAGTTTTTGATCAAAAAATATAACTTTGTTAAAAAAGTTGAATTTTCAACAAAATAATAAAATTTTCAGCTTAAAGACATAAATTTTCAAGCGAAAATGGAATAGTTACATTTTCAGTTTAAGAATTTAATTTTTAGTCAAAAAGGAAAACGAATTTTCAACAAAATACTGCCAAAAAAGACAAATTTGAAACAAAATACAAGAATTTTCAACCACGAAGGTTAAATTTCTATAAAAAAAGAGAAATTAAAAAAAAACGGTAGAGTTCAATTTTCTTTAAAACAAACTAATTTTCAACCAATGAAACGATTCAACCAAGAAGATACATTTTCAACCAAAAAGATTAATTTTCTACCAAAAAATATTAATAAAATAATTTTTAACAAAATACATGCATTTTCAACTAAATATTTGAATTTTTAATCTAATAAATAAATTTTCAACCAAGTAAATTAATTTTCTACCACAAAAGACGAATTTCTTCACAAGGTAGTTAAATTTTCAGTCAGACAAATTAATTTTTAACCAAGAAGATTAAATTTATAGCAAAAAAGATCAATTTTCGGCAAAAAATTAAATAGTTAAATTTTCTGTTAAAAAAATTCATTTTCAATTAAAAAAATAATTTTTTTACAAAATCAAATAAATTTTCACTGAAATAGTTCAATTTTTGAAAGAAGATGGTAGATTTTCCTCTCAGAAGATTAATTTTCTAACAAAAAATGTTAACTTTTAACAAAATAAGTGAATTTTCAACCAAATATTTAAACTTTTAAAGGAATTTTCAAACAAAAAGATGAATTAGTCATCAGGAAGATTAATTTTTTATCACAAAAGCTGAGTATTCCACAAAAAAGTTGATTTTTCATCCAAAACTGATACATTTTCAGAAAAAAATGAAATAGTTAAATTTCTGTAAAAAAAAATTAATTTAAAAAGAAATAATTTTCAACCAAAGAAATGAATTTTAACCAAAGAGATAAATTTTCAAAAGAAGATTAATTTTTCACCAAAAAAGATTACTTTTAAACAAAATACATGAAATTTTAACGAAATATTTGAATTTTGAAAGGATTTTCCAATCTTATAGTTAAATTTTTAGTCAAAAAGATGAATTAGTTGTTGGGAAGTATAATATTTTATCACAAAAGATTATTTTTTCACGAAATACTTAAATTTTCAATCAGAAAAATGAATTTTTAACCAAAAAGATAAAAATTCAACTAATAAAATACCAAAGAGATCAATTTTAAAAAAAATAGTTTAATTTTCATCTAAAACAGATAAATTTTCAACTTAAAATAGAAAAGTTGAATTTTCAGTAAAAAAATTAATTTTTAACCAAATAAAATAAATTTTCAACCAAACAGGTAAATTTTTAACCAAACATTTGAATTTTAAAAGCAATTTTCAATCTAATAATTAAATTTTCAACCGATGAAAGGAATTTAAAAAAAAAGAATTAGTCACCAGGAAGATTACTTTTCCACCACAAAAGACGAATTTTCAACCAAATAGAAAAGATTTCTACAAAATAGTTGAATTTTCATCTGAAGATTGTACATTTTCAAACATGGAACAGTTAAATTTTCAGTTAAAAAATAAATAGAAAAAAAATTATTTTCATAAAAATAGGTAAATTTTAAACAAAAAATTTCACAGGGAAAAGAAGAAATAAAATTCTGTATAAATTTAATAATTTAAAGAAACTTCTATTACAGAAGATGATCTAATACATTTCTGAGATTTATAATAGGTGATTTTGTAGGTCTCCCTAGAGAGTGTGAGTGAATTTCATTCAGAATTAACCACAAGTACCACAGCAAACGATGAGGAAGGTTTCGATACCTGCTTTGTCATTGAGTTTCATTAAGGAAGGTGATCATAGATAAAGTCTAAAAAGATGCCTTGGCAAATTGATGGCACGCCCAGGTGCCAAGATTACATCTACGAATATCAGTCTATTAATATTCAATATTGAATTAGTCTTCTCGTATCGATGCATGATATATGAGCAACAGACGAGCATGAGACAAGGAAAATAAAGATTTCCGGCATCAATTTTTAAGTAGGGACCGGGGCTAAGCCCACCTGAAAATTCCTGTACAGGAACCTCGGAGGTTCCTGGTCATATTCCTAGACATGATTCTGCACACGAAACCTGCACACGAAACCTGCTGACGAAACCTGCACACAACCTGAACACGAAACCTGCACACGAACCCTGCACACGAAACCTGCTGACGAAACCTGCACACAAAACCTGCACACGAAACCTGCACACGAAACCTGCACCCGAAACCTGCACACCAAACTTGCACACGAAACCTGCACACGGAACGTGCACACGAAACCTGCACACGAAACCTGCACATCAAACCTGCATACGAAACCTGCACACGAAACCTGCACATTAAACCTGCATACGAAACCTGCACACGAAACCTGCACGCGAAACCTGTACGCGAAACCTGCACATGCAATCTGCACACGAAACCTGCACACAAAACCTGCACACGAAACCTGCACATGAAACCTGCACACAAGACCTGCATACGAAACCTGCACACGAATCCTGCACACGAAACCTGCACACAAAACTTGCACACGAAACCTGCACACGAAACCTGCACAGGTCATCTTGGAACTGGTTGGAACTTTCCATTAATTGTATTAGAAGTTTATTTTCCGAAACGTAAGATAACATTCCAATACATAATATAGAAAGTTTAAAAAAAAATTGAAATTCGCAGGCACGGAGAATCGAACCCTAACCGTCAAGCTCTGAGTCGAGTGCCAGACGGGCTAAAGTGAATGCGCGGCAAATTTACAATACCGGTATTGTATAGTGAAATTGCAATACTTGTATTAGTGATGCATTCGAGAAGATTTCGAGAAAATTCAAGATTTTCTTGAAACATGTTCAGGTGAGCTCAAAACTTCATGGAGATCGAGAATCTCGAATCAAAATTGTCGATATTCTCGACTCGAGATCTTGAAATTTTTATTCCAGATCCTCGATCTCCATGAAGTTTTGAGTTCACCTGAACATGTTTCAAGAAAATCTCGAATTTTCTCGAAATCGTCTCGAATGCATCACTAACTTGTATGGTAAACGGCGCGTGTAAATCGTGGATTCAAAATTAATTTTTGATTATAAATCTCTATGGCTATGGAAATTTTTTTTTTTACCTTCAAAATGTGTTTCTTTATTTAGATTTACAGATTCCTAGGGCCAAGAGAAAATGTTTAAGAAAATATTGAATTTTCAACAAAATATATCAATTTTAAAATAAAAAAGATAAATTTCCAACCAAAAACGATCAATTTTCAGTTAAAAAATTAATTTTCAACAAAATAGTTCAATTTTTAATCAAGGAGATGAAGTTTCAACTAAAATGATGAATATTCAACTGCAAATAGTTAAATTTATAGTGAAGCAAATTTATTTTTGAAAAATACTGAAATTTTCAACCAAATGGTTGCATTTTTAACCAAACAAATCAAATTTCTACAAAAAAGGATGAATTTTCAAATAAAAGAGAAGAATTTTCAACCAAGGAAGATTTCTCAGTAAAGAGAGCAAAAAATGAATTTTCATGCCAACAAGAGGAATTTTCAACATAATAATTAAACTTTTAACCCGCAAATATCAATTTGAAAAAAAAAAATTTATTTTCAACCAAAGATATTAATTTTCAACTAAAATGATGAATATTTAACTGGAATAGTTAAATTTTCACTTGAAAAATTAATTTTAGCCGAAAAACAAACTTTCAATAAAATCGTTCTATTTTCAATTAAAGATATGAATTTTCAACTGAAATGATGAATCTGCAAAAAAAAATTAATTTTCAACAAAAAAAATTCAACTTTTAACAATGTAGTTGATTTTTCAACTAATAAAATGAATTTTCAACCAAGGAGAAGAATTTTTTACCAAAAAAGACGAATTTTTAAAACAAAATAATTAAATTTTAAACTAAAAAAAATTTCTACCAAATGGGCGAAATTTTAACTATAAAAGATCAAATTTTAACCAAGAATTGAATACTTAAATTTTCAGTTAAAAAATTAATTTTTTACTGAAAAAACCGATTTTTCAACGAAATGGTTACATTTAGTGTTGAAAAAATTAATTTTTAACAAAATAGTTAAATTTTCAATCAAAGAGATAAATTTTTAACCAAGCAGTTAAATTTTTACCAAAAAAGAATGAATTTCTTTCAAAATGATTAACTTTTAATCAAAAAATTAAATTTGAAACAAAAAAATAAAATTATCAACAAAAAGAGATGAATTCTCAACCAAAAATATAAAAGTAGATTTTTCAACAAAAAAGAATTAACATTTAATCAAAAATATCTGTATTTTCAACCTAAAAAATTAATTTTTCACTAAAATATAGAACCTTCAACTGGGACAGTTAAGTCTTTAATTAGGAAAATTAATTTTTTAGGCAAAAAAAAATTTCATTAAAATAGTTAAATTTTCCACAAAAAAGTTCAACTTTGAACTATGTAAGTAGTGAAATTTTCAACTAAAAAAAATTAATTTTAAACCAAGAAGATTAATTTTCTACCAAGAAAGACGAATTTTTCAAACAAAATATATGCATTTTTAACCAAATAGTTGAATTTTCAACTAAAAAAAATGCTATCAAATTGGCGAGATATAGAATAAAGAAGATCAATGTTTAATCAAGAATTGAATACTTAAATTTTTTAATAAATTAATTAATTTTCAACCGAAAAAAAACCGATTTTTCAACGAAATAGATAAATTTAGAGTTGAAAAAATTAATTTTTAACAAAATAGTTAAATTTTCAACCAAGTAGATAAATCTTCGACCGAATAGTTGAATTTTCAAGTGAAGAAGATAAATTTTTAATCTAATAATTATATTTTCAACCAAATACTAAAATTTTCAACAAAAAAAAATTAATTTTCAACTAAAAATAGTTAGACTTTCAACCAAAGAAATGAATTTTAAACTAAAATAATAAACTTTAAAAAATATATTTTAAGATGCAAAAACGAATTTTTAACCAAAGAGAATTATTTGTAACTAGAATAATGAATCTTCAAAGAAAAAAATATTAATTTTCAACTTAAAATAGAGTAGTTAAATTTTCGGTGAAAAATTAATTTTTAGTCAAAAAACGAATTTTCAACTGAAATAATGAGGTTCTTAACTAAAAACGATAAATTTTTAACCAAAAATTGAATAGGTAAATTTTCATTTAAAGAATTAATTTTGAAAAAAATGAGTTTTCAACGAAATAGTTAAATTTTCAACAAAATGAAATTAATTTTCAATCAAACAGTTAAAGTTTTAACCAAAAAAGGTGATATTTCTACCAGAGTAGATGAATTTCGAAACCAAAATAAAAAACGAATTTTCAACAAAAGAGTTGAATTTTTAACCCAAAAAAGATTTTTCAGTCAAGACAGAAAAAAAATTGCAACCAAATTGTTGAGTTTGTAAGCTAAAAAGAAAACGAAACAGTTGAATTTTCGACCCGAAAATATCAATTTTCAGTAAAAAAAGTTAATTTTCAACTATGTAGTTGAATTTTCTACTAAAATTTTAAACTTTCAACCCATAAATTCGAATCTTTAAGAAAAAAGTTTAATTTTCAACCAAAAAGAATGATTTGCTAACAAAATTGTTTAAATTTTGAACAAAATAATAAAATTTTCGACCAAAAAGGTGAATTCTCAATCCAAAGTATGATAGTAGTAGTAGACTTTTCAACTAAGGAGAATTAACTTTCAACCAGAGAGAAGAATTTTAAACTAAAATGATGAATCTTCAACTAGAATAGTAAAATTTGCAGTTAAATTAATTAATTTTCAACTAAAGAAAAACAAGTATTTAACTGATATTCATCTTATTTTTATTATTTATTATTAATTTATTATATTAAATAATTTATTAAATATTAAAATAAGTCACAAGCCTTCTTATTGCAAAAGTTTTAAAGAAGTTTTGTATTTCAAACTTCTGGGCAACTTTAATTATAATTATTGAAAATATTATTTAGATAACGGAAATATCTATTTTCTGAAAAAGACCTTTCTCCTTCGCTCCGCTGGGAATCGAACCACAGGTCTTCCGATTTCCGGTCGGGTGCTCTTACCACTAAGCTACTCGAAACATCGAAAGCAGATACTTTTTTCAGATATACGCTTTTCATAGCAAGGTGCTATGTTTTAATACAAGTTAAATTAGAAGGAATCTGTATTATCATCGGAGTTGGTAACGATCGATCATGTGTAGATATCTTTCACGACTGTGAAACTAGAAATCAACAATATCGATCTAAGGTAACTCCTCAAATAACAGAAACTCTTAACGTCTTTTCAGACTAGATGGAGTTTGAATTTTTTGAATTAAAATTTCTATTTTCTGAAAAAACACCTTTCGTCTTCGCTCCGCTGGAAATCGAACCACAGGTCTTCCAATTGCGGGTCGGGTGCTCTTACCACTAAGCTATTCGAGAGATCGAAGGCAGGAATCTGTATTATCATCGGAGTTGGTATAACTTGTATTAAAAAATAACACCTTGCTATGAAAAGCGTATATCTAAAAAAAGTATCTGCCTTCGATCTCTTTAGTAGCTTAGTGGTAAGAGCACCCGACCGGCAATCGGAAGACCTGTGGTTCGATTCCCAGCGGAGCAAAGGAGAAAGCTCTTTTTTCGCAAAATATAAATTTTAATTTAAAAAATTCAAACTGCATCTAGTCTGAAAAGACGTTGAGGCACCGTGTACTAAATTCCCTAAATGCTCTGAAATCCCTGAAATTATCGGAATTCCCTGAAATTATCGGAATTCTCCGAAATCCTTGTATATTTAGAATTCCTTGGAAATTCTGAATTCCTGAAAATCTAAGAATTCCCTGAAAACATTGAATACTGAATTCCTGAAATTTTTTGAATTCCTTGAATATCCTGAATTCCTTGAATATTCTGAAATCCTCGATTTCTCTGAATTCCCTGATATCTTTGATTATTCTTGATTCCTGCAATTCCTTTAATTACCTGAAGTACTTTAATTCCCTGAATTTAATACATTTCCTGAATTCCCTAAATTTTCCGAATTCCCGGAATTCCCTTGAATTCCCTGAATTGCTTGAATTCCCTAAAATCCTTGAATATTCTAAAATTCCTTAATTCTTTTTGGATATT
>CAKNYM010052300.1:102116-117735 GCA_932195095.1 Andricus curvator
AACGGCACAAGCTAAAATAAAATGTTAACTAATAAAATTTGTCGCCTGAATTATATCATTACTTTTCATTTGAAATCAAATACAAATTTAGTAATTTGTATATGAAGAACATATAACACGAAGCACAAAGTGCGCGCTCAGTGGATTTACCAAATCGCACGCCGTAAGTGCGCTCAAACTTTTTGGTTTCTATCATACGGTTCAAATGATTTTCAAATCAAATATCGAGCGCGAAGCGCGAGTGTCTGGATGAGAATGTGTTCCTTAAGGTCGATAGAACCTTGAGTAAATAAAGTTCCTTTTCAGTCTAAAATAAAAGCAAATTTAACAATCACTTAATATGTAGAGGTTTTGATAATTTTATAATATTTGCAAACAAACTTTTTCTTTTCATCGAAGTCGAACACGAAGTGCAAAAATCTAGAGGAGCCTAGCGTAAAGCGCGAGATCCAACAGTCGCGCGCCCTAGGCGCGCTCAAACTTGCGAGCGAAGCGAGCCGCGCGCGAAGCGTGCCATGAGAATGTGCCCGCGAAGCGGGCAGATTTTTCTATAATTTGTGCAAAAGTGCTAGTTTTTGTTTACCTGTTTTTTGTGTAAAAAGAAGGCGATTTTTATGTCGATTGACGCAACAATGACAATGTCAATTATCAAAACCATGGCAATAATATGGCAGTAATAATAAGCTGTTTCTCACTATTGAATATTTGGTCCATAAAGTTGAGGGCTTCAAAATTTCCGATTTTTCGTGAAAAAAACCAAGCACAGTATTTTTGGAGAAACTGACGGTGTTTTTTTGCTTTTGCCAAGTGACAAAAGTACATACAAAATACACAACTCGAGACTTTTCAGGAAATTGATTTTAGGTTAGGGACGACAGTCGGAAAATAGAATGAAGTTGGCTGCGCACGATGAACGAGTACACCCGAGGCAGCACGAACCCACCCGAAATAACATTTACTTTTGTCACTGTGCCTCAATTTTATCACTGTCCATTTACTTTTTCCACTGCATCTGTCTACTTTTGTCACTGTTGCCCGGAAAGGTCGGCACTGCGCATGCGCCACGTCATCGACCAAAAATCGATCACTTTTTACACCAAAAACAGGTGGAAAAACTGGCACTTTTTCGCGAATTATAGAAAAAAAGGTATTTTCAACCAAAGACATAAATTTTCCACTGAAATTATAGTAGATAGTAGATAGTAGAAAGGGGATTGGAAATTTGGAAAGCTATTGTGAAAATATTCAGTTATTAATATTTTTTCGAAATTTTTCAATTTTTAAACAAAATCCTTGAATCGTCAAGCAAAGAAGATTAATTTTCAACCAAACAGTTGCATTTTTATCTAATAAAAATGTAATTTCTACTATGATAGATGATTTTTTAAATTATAGAGACAAATTTTCATAAATATTTTCATAAATAATAAGATATGAATTTTAAACAAAAAATAAATTTTCTACGAAAAGAGTTGAATTTTAAACCCAGAAGAATGACTTTTCAAGAAAATTGTTGAATTTTCAGTCAAACGGTTGCATTTTTATCCAAGAAAGATAAAATTTCGACTAAAACAGATACATTTTTAAATTAAAAAGACAAATTTTCCAAAAATTATTAAAATTTCATCCAAAAAAGATTTCAGTTTATTTTCTAACACAGCTGCATTTTCATCCAAATTATTTTTTCAACCAATTTTTTATTATAAATTTTTGTTCACTAATTTTTTATTACAACTTTTTTTCAAAAATTTTTTTCCAAAATTTATTTTTGCACAAGGTGCTGGTATTTGAATATCAACAATTCAACAATTTTGTAAAAAAGTCCTCTTTTTTGGTTGAAAATTCAACTGTTTTGTTTAAAATTTGTCTTTGAAGGTTGAAAATTCAACTATTTTCATAGAAAATTTACTTTTTGTTTAAAATTCATATCTTAATGCTGAAAATTCAACTAAACTCTCCTTTGAATGAAAATTGAACTATTTTTTTAATTTGTCTTTTTAATTTAAAAATTCATTTATTCTAGTAAAAATTGCATCTTTGTTAGATAAAAATGCAACTGTTTTGTTGAAAATTCAACTATTTGGTTGAAAATTCTTCTTCTTTGATAGAAAATTCATCTTTTTGATGAAAAATTCATCATTTTGATTTAAAATTTAACTACGATTTTAAAAATTAACCTTTTTTTTATTAAAACATTTTTTTCATTGAAAATGTAATTATTCCATTTTTGAATGAAAATCTATCGTTTATAGTTGAAAATTCTACTACCTAATTGGTTGAAAATTTATGTATTTTTTTGAAAATTCGTATTTTTGGATAGAAAATTTGTTTCATTAGTTAAAAATTCATTCTTTTGTTTGAAAATGTAACTATTTTGTTAAGAATTTTGTAATTGGTAAATTAAATTAATTTAAACAAAATAATTTCAATTAAATTAATTGAATATTTAAATTAAACTTCGTATTTAGTAACTTTTTTGGTTGAAGCTTAATTTTTTTCCTGAAAATTTAACGATTGCATTTTTTTTACCAAAATTCACGTATTTCCTTAAAGATTCGTTTTTCTTGGTAGAAAATTAATGTCAATAATCTATTAGCTTGAAGATTCAAATAGTTTGTCAAAATTTTTTTGTTGTTGTAAAAAGTTTATCATTTTTGTTGAAAAAATAATTTCTTTGGTGGTGAATTGAACTATTTTGTTGAAAATTCGTTTTCTTTCTCTCGTTAAAAATTTATTTTTGTTAACGAAAAATGTAACTTATCCATTTTTGGTTGAAAATTCATCACTTTTCTCTGAAAATTCAACTAGTTGGTTGAAAATTTATGTATATTATTGAAAATTCGACTTCTTTGGTAAATAATTGTTCTTTGTTGAAAAATTATCTCTTTGGTTAAAAATTTAACTATTTTTTTTAAATTTTGTGATTGGTACATTAAATTAATTCGAAAAAATAATAAATTAAATTAAATTAAATTAATTTAATTCATTCAATTCATTACATTAAATTTGGTATTTAGTAATTTTTTGTTTGAAAATCAATTTTTTAATTTAAAATTCAACTATTCCATTTTTTGATCAAAATTTTTGTACTTTGATTAAAATTCTTGTTTTTATCAATCTTCTTGGTTGATAACTCACCATCTATTAGCTTGAAAATTTAAATGATTAGTCAAAAATTCTTTTCTGTGGTTAAAAGTTCATCATTTTTGTTGAAAAAATAATTTCTTTGGTGGTGAAATTAACTATTTTGTTAAAAATTTTTTTTCTTTTTCGGCAAAAAATTAGGTTTTTTGACGAAAATTGTATCTCATCCCGTTTTTGTTGAAAATGCAGCATTTTTATTAGAAAATTCAATTAATTGGTTAAAAGTTCATGTATTTCATTAAAAATTTGTCTTATTTGGTAGAAAATTATTGTTCTTTGTTTAAAAATCATCTTTTTGGTTAAAAATTTAATCATTTGGCTGAAAATTAATTTTTTGTTGTTGTATTTTTTGGTAGAGAATCAATCTTCTCGGATGAAAATACATCCTTTTGGGTTAAAAATGCAAATTTTTGCTTATAAATTAATCTGTTTTATTCAAGAATTTAACTATTTTGTTGAAACAACAATTTGAAAAAAAAGTCAGAGAATTTCTATAACTTTAAATAACTCTCAAGAAGAATAAATTTGAAATTGTTTTATTCTGTTTAAAAAAATTCTTTTTGGTTGAAAATTCAACTGTTTTGTTGAAAATTCGTCTTTGAGGGTCGAAAATGAACGGATGACATTTGCGAAACGGATGACCTTCACGGATCGGATGACCTTCGCTGAACGGAACGGATGACCGCCGCGTAACGGATGACTGCCGCGGAACAGACGACTGCCGCGGAACGGATGACTGTCGCGGAGCGGATGGCTGTCGCGGAGCGGATGACTGTCGCGGAATGACTGTGGCGGAACGGATGACTGTCGGGGATCGGATTACTGTCGCGGATCGGATGACCATCTCGGAACGGATGACCTTGAAGGAACGGATGACCTTCACGGAACCGGTGATTTTTACGGAACGGATGACCTTCGCGGAACGGAACGGATGACCGCTGCGGAACCGATGACTGCTGCGGAACGAATGACTGTGGCTGAGCGGATGACTGTCGCGGAATGACTGTGGCGGAACGGATGACTGTCGCGGAATGACTGTGGCGGATCGGATGACTGTCGCGGAACGGATGACCGTCGCAGAACGGATGACCGTGACGGAACGGATGACCGTCGCGGAACGGTTGACCGTCTCGCAACGGTTGACCGTTGCGGAACGGATGACTGTTTGAAACGGATGACCGTGCGGAACGGATGACAGTTCTTTTGGCAAACTGATGGAGTTGAACGCTCTCAAATTTGTTCCTATCTTGTGGGGTGGTTACCCCTACTTTTGATAAAGTAGTAACTATTTAAATGCAATGCTATATTGAATACTCGAAAAGCAAATGTGGCAATGTTTTCTTGGTATCGTTCTATGAAAAAGCCTAATGGCATTAAATTATGTATGAAAGCCACGTGAAGCCACGTGGCTACTTATAAAGCATCAGCATCCGAAATGGACAAAATGGGACGCGTGTCCCTACAAGAAGCGGGTGGACCGCAAGCAATTCATACGATTACAACGGTAGCTTGTCAGAGTCAGAATGCTCTCTTCCAGCCTCAAGAAGCTAGAAGCTTATGACCATTATAAAAAGAAAAACCAGCGAAGAAATCGATACAATGGCACTTCGAAGTCTCCAACGCAATTGCGGGATACACACGCCTTTTATTCATATTTCTGCCCTTGGGAAGGCACATCGGAGAGAAAAGTTTTCCAGTCGCCGCGTGGCACAACGGGAAGAGGATCATTTGTCATTGATGATTTGCGGTAACGGTCCCCTTTATGAAGAAACCACTATAACTTTTACTATATCCAATATCCACTTCCTTTCATCATTGTCGCAGATTTTTCTTGCTCCACTTATATAGGGTCCGTCCCTAAAAACTACGCTAACAATTTTATACTTTTTCACCCCCCCCCCCCCCACCCCCCGACCCCCAACCGCAAATACTGGCAATGCCGTCGGATAAACACGAATTTCACGTTTATACTGCGTTATACTGCCCATACGTGGCCGTGCGGTCAACTATAAACAGTTCAATTCAACCAAGAAGGACGAATTTTCAAGAAAATACAGGAATTTTCAACCGAATAGTTGAATTTTCAGCTGAGAAAAATCAGTTTGAAAAAAAAAGAATAGTTAAATTTTTAGTTTAAAACAATGAAAACGAAATTTTCAAATAGAAAAGACGAATTTTTAAGAAAATAGTTGAATCAATTTGTTTGTTGAATCCAACAAAAGATAAATTTTCTTAATTAAAAAAGAATAATTCATAAGAAAAAATTTGCATTTTCATCCGAGAATTTTCAGCAAATAATTACACTTTTAACCAAAGAATTTTCATCTCTTTGATTAAAAATTTAATTATTTGCTGTAAATTCTCGGATGAAAATGCAAATTTTTTCTTATGAATTAATCTTTTTTAATTAAAAAATTTATCTTTTGTTGGATTCAACTATTTCCGTAAAAATTCGTCTTTTCTAGTTGAAAATTTCGTTTTCATTGTTTTAAACTAAAAATTCAACTATTCTTTTTTTTGGGTTTAAAATAATTTTTCTTAGCTGAAAATTCAACTAGTCGGTTGAAAATTCCTTCAAATTTCAAATTTTCAATAAAATACATGAATTTCTAATGAACTGATTGAATTTTCAAATAAAAATTATAAATTTTCAACCATAAGGGGATAGGTTACAATTTTCGTCAAAAAACCTCATCTTCACCAAAAAAGAAAACAAACTTCCAACAAAATAATTGAGTTCACTACCAAAGAAATTATTTTTTTCAACTAAAATGATGAACTTTTAATCACAAAAAATGAATTTTTGACCAATTATTCAAATTTTCAATAAAATACATGAATTTTCAATCAACTAATTGAATTTTTAAATTAAAATTATAAATTTTCAAACAAAACGGGATAAGTTACAATTTTCGTCGAAAACCCAATATTTTTACCAAAAAAGAAAACAAACTTTTAACAAAATAATTAAATTCACCATCGAAGAAATTATTTTTTCAACTAAAATGATAAACTTTTAATCACAAAAATGAATTTTTGACCAATTATTCCAATGTTCAAGTTAATAGATGGTGAGTTATCAGCCAAGAAGATTAATTTTTTTGCCAAAAAACAAGAATTTTAATCAAAATAGATAAATTTTGATCAAGAAATGGAATAGTTAAATTTTCAATAAAAAATTAATTTTTAACCAAAAAAATTACTCAATACCAAATTAAATTAATTGAAATAAATAAAATTAATCAAATTAAAATTATTATTTTTAAAATTAATTCAATATACCAATTAATTTTTTTTTTAACAAAATGCTTACATTTTCAACCAAAAAAATTAATTTCAAACCGAAAAGATGAATTTTTAACTAATGAAATGAATTTTGAGCCAAATAATCAAATTTTCAACCAAGGAGATGAATTTTCAACAAAGAACAATAATTTTCTACCAAAAAGTCAAATTTTCAATAAAATACATGAATTAAAACTAAATGAATTTTCGAATAACAAATATAAATTTTCAACAAAAACTGGATAAGTTACATTTTCCGTCAAAAAAATTAATTTTTTACCGAAAAAAAAACAAACTTTCAACAAAATAGTTAAATTCACCAGCAAAGAAATTATTTTTTCAAATAAAATAATGAACTTTCAGTCACAAAAATGAATTTTTGACCAATTATTTAAATTTTCTAGCTAATAGACTAATTTTTTACCCAAAAAGAAAGAATTTTAATCAAAATAAATAAATTCTGATCAAAAAATGGAATAGTTAAATTTTCAATAAAAAATTAATTTTTAACAAAAAAAAATTACTCTATACAAAATTTAATTTAACGAATTAAATTAATGAAATTAAAATTATTATTTTTTAAATTAATTCAATTACGAATTAAAATTTTTTAAACAAAAAATTACATTTTCAATCAAAAAAATAATAATTGCAAACGAAAACGATGCATTTTTAACTAATGAAATAAATTTTCTACCAAAAAAGGCGACTTTTTAACAAAATACATGCATTTTTGACCAAATTGTTAAATTTCTAACCGTAGAGATAATTTTGTAACAAAGAACAAAAATTTTTTACCAAAAAAGTCGAATTTTCCATAATATATATGAATTTTCAACCAAAAATGGATGAGTTACATTTTCCATCAAAAAACTTAATTTTAAACCACAAAAAAAATGAATTTTCAACCAAATAGTTGAATCATTCAAAAAAAATTTTCCACTAAAATGATGAACTTTTAACCACAAAAATAAATTTTTGACCAGCTATTTGAATACCTTCATAATTTTTGTTTAAAAAAATAGGTAAGTTAAATTTCTAGTGTAAGAAATTAAGTTTCCACCGAGAAGATTAATTTTCTACAAAAAAAAAGAATTTTCAAGAAAATACGTGAATTTGGATAAAAACATGGAATAGTTAAATTATGACATTTTCAACCAAAACAATGAATTTTAGAACAAAAAGAATAATTTCCTATCAAAGAAGAAGAATTTTCAACCAAATAGTTAAATTTTCAAATAAAAAAGATAAATTTTCAACTAAAAGTATCAAATTTCAACCAAAAATTCAATAGTTACATTTTCCGTTGAAAAACTTAATTTTTAACCAAAAAGGAATTTTTAACAAAATAGTTCAATTTTGAACCAAAGTAATTTTTTTTAAATTAAAATAATACAATTTTAACCACAAAAAAATAATTTTTTATAAACTTTTTTTATTTTCAGTTTCAAAAATTAAGTTTCCACCAAGAAGATTAATTTTTAACCGAAAAATTACTAAACACCAAATTTTAATTAATTAATTAAATTAAAATTATTATTTTCAACCAAAATGATAAATTTGCAACTGAACAAATAAATTTTCTACCAAAAAATAAGAATTTTTAATAAAATTCATGAAGTTTTAACCAAATAGGTAGTTGAATTTTTAACTATAAACAATAGATTTTAATTCAAAAATGGCATGGTTAAATTTTCACTGAAAAAAATGCAATAAAAAAAAAAAAAGATTAATTTTCAAAATAGTAGTTGAATTTTCAACCAAAATGATGAATTTTCCAACAAAAAGATTAATTTTCTATCAAAAAAGGAGCATTTTCAACAAAATAGATGAATTTTCAACCAAATAGTTAAATTTTCAACTAAAAAAGATAAATTTTCAACTAAAAGTATCAAATTTCAACCAAAAATTGAATAGTTACATTTTCCGTTAAAAAATTTAATTTTTACCCAAAAAAGAATTTTCAACAAAATCGTTAAATTTTGAACCACAGTAAATATTTTTTCAAATTAAAATGATACAATTTTAACCACGAAAAATAATTTTTCACCACCTTTCTTTATTTTCAGTTTCAGAAATTAAGTTTCCATTTACTAGTTACAACAATTTTAACAAAATAGTCAAATTTTCAAACAAAAAATTAATTTTCAACCAAAATGATAAATATTTAACTGATTTTTTTTCAATTAAAAATATCGATTATCAACCAAAAATGGAATAGTTACATTTTTAGTTAACAAAATTAATTCTCAACAAAAAAAAACGAATATTTAAAATTCAAATAAAATGATGAATCTTCAGGAACAATGGAATTTACAACAAAAATGTTCAACACTTGCCCCAAAAGATGATATTTTACCCAAAAGAAGATGAATTTTCTAAAACTGGAATATTCAAATTTTCAATCAAAAAGTTGCGTTTTTTACTTAAAAAGATTACTTTTTAACGAAATAGTTGCAATTTCAAAAAAATAATTAAATTTTCAACCAAAAAAGGTAAATTTTTAATAAAATAATTAAACTTTCAAGCAAAAGGATGAATTTTCCACCAAGAAGATTACACCAAAAAGACGAATTTTCAATAAATTACATGAATTTTTATCAAAATTGTTGAATTTCAATTAGTTGATTTTGCAACGAAAACAGTGTTATTTTTAACAAAACAGTTGAATTTTCAACAAAAAATTTTATTTTCAACCAAGAAGATTTTTTTTCAACAAAATAATTAAACTTTCAACAAAATATTTATTTTTTTAAGAAAATAGCTCAATTTGTCACCTACTGATATGAATTTTTAAACGAAAAATTTTCAAACAAATAATTCCATTTTTTGAGCCAAAAAAACGAATCTTTTAGAAGATAGTTGCATTGTCGACCCAAAAAGTGGAATCCTAAAAAAATGAATTTTCAACAAAAGAGTTCAACACTCAATCAAATGGTTGAATAGTTAACCAAAAAAGTTATTTTTTAATCAATTAATTTTCTACCAAAAAAAAACAACAAATTTTCAACCAAATCGTTGGATTTTGAACTAAAAAATATAATTTTTCAAGTAAAAATGGAATAGTTGAATTTTTAGTTAAAAAAAGTTGTTTTCAACAAAACATGAAACGAATTTTTGATAAAATGGACTTTTGTTGAAAATTCATTTTTTTGGTTGAAGATTCATCATTTTACTTGCAAATTTGATGTTTTGGTTGAAAATTTAATTATTTTGTGACAAAAAGTATTTTTTTTTAAATTTTGTTAACTAAAACTGTAAATATTCCATTCTTGGTTGAAAATGGATATTTTTAATTTAAAATTGATCTTTTCTAGTTAAAAATTTAACTATTTGGTTGAAAATAAATGTATTTTCCTGAAAATTCTTCTTTTTTGTACAAAATTGTTCTTTTTTGTTGGACATTTATGCCTTTTGGTTAAAAATTTATTTGTCCGATTAAATATAACTATTTTGTTGAAAATTATCTGCTTGGTTGCAAATTTATCTTTTTTGTTGAAAATTCATTTCTTTGGTTGAAATATTATTTACTTTGTTGAAAATTAATTTTTTCACTTGAAATTTAACTATTCTTTTTCAAGTTGAAAAATCTGTTTAGGTGAAGATTTAACTGTTTTTTTGAAAATTCCTCTTTTTGGTCGAAAAGTAATCTCATTAGTGGAAACTTTATCTTTCTGATTAAAAATTAATTTGGTTGAAAATTTAACTATTAGATTGGAAATTCTCTTCAAAATTCAAATATTAAGCTGAAAATTAATGTATTTATTTAGAAATTATATTTTTTTTTATACAAAACTCATTTCTTAGTTCAAAATTCATTTTTAGGTTGAAAATACATTTCTTTGGTTGAAAATTAGTTCTTTTTTGTTGTTAAGAATTCGTATTTTTTGATAAAAATTCAATATTTTTGGTTCAAAAATCATCCTTTTTAGTAAAAAATGCAATTGTTTGGTTGAAAAAAAATCTTAATATATTTTGTTGAAAGTTCTTCTTTTTTCGTAGAAAATTAATCTTTTTGGTTGAAAATTTATACTTTTTTTGTATGTTATAAAATCATTTTATTTTTCGATGAAGTTTTATCATTTTAGTTGAAAATTCATAATTTTTGTTTGAAAATTCAACTGTTTTGTACATGATTCATCTTTTTGACTTGAAAATTAATGTATTTTGTACAAAATTCGTCTCTTTTTGGTAGAAAATTCATATTTTTTGGTTCGAAATTTATCCTTTGAGAATTCTACTATTTGTTTAAGAATTCGTATTTTTTGGTTGAAAGTTAGTTTTTTTTATTTGTCACAATTAATTTTTCAAACTGAAAATTTGACGATTCCATTTTTGATTTAAAAAAAAAATTCATCGTATAATTCAACTGGTTGGAAATTTGTTTTTGATGAAAACTTAATCTTTTTTGGTAGAAAATTAATTTTTCAGTAGCAAAATAGACTTTTTTTGAAAAATTATATTTTTGTTATGAAAATTTAACTAATTTGTTGAAAATTGATGTCTTTTATTCAAAGTTCGTTCTTTTAAATATAAAACTAATCTTCTTGGTTGAAAATTCGTTTCTTCATTTCTAAAAATTAATCTTTTAAACTTAAAATTTGAAGATTTCATTTTTGACTCGAAAAATATTTTGTTAGTTGAAAATTAAACTATGTATTTGATTTTATATTCAACTTCCTTAATTTCAAATTCGTCTTTTTCATAAAAATTTAATTAATTCTTGTTTAAATATTCAACTGTTTTGATAAATAAATTTTCTTTCTGGATTGAAAATTTAACTATTTTGGTAGAAATTTCAAATATTTGGTTGAAATTTTATTTGTCTTGATTGCAAACAACCTTTATTGCTCGAAAATTCGTATTTGACTTAAAAATTTAACTATTAAAAGATGAACTGTTTTTTTCAAAGAATCATTGTTTTGATTGAAGATTCATCTCCCTTTTTTGAAAATTTAACTATTTTCTTTGAAAATCCGATTTTTTAAATTAATTTTTTTGCTTAAATGTATCTATTCTATTCTTAATTGAAAATTAATATATTTTGTCGAAAACGAAATATTTTAACTTGAAATCTTAGGGATTTGAAGCGTTTCAAATTGAATTTAATATATTATTAATTTTATTTTAAATTATCGTGAAAAATCTTCCAAATTGTAATAGGAAACTGGAAAAATTTGGAAAAATTAAAAATATCGACCGATTTGGACAAAAAGAATTTGAAAAAAAACTGAAAATTGTTGAAATCGCCTAACTTTCATAGAGTAACATTAGATAAAGATGTTCCAATATTATATGATAAACAAAAAAAATTTGTATAAACAAATTATTTGTTGAAAGAATGTTTTCTACGATTTTCCATAATTTTACGTTTTATTAAGTTATATTGCAAGAAATTTTAATGGAAACAATATTGCAATAAAAAAATTTTTCTCTCAGGATTAAAATGGATTATATTATAAACAAATTTAATAAACATTGCATTAATCAGGCATTTTTCCACACAAAAATTCGTTTATTCAATGTCAAATTTTTTAATTAGGAACTTTATGATAATTTTAACAAAATTCATAATTTTTTTATTAATCTCAGGATTTTTTCAAAGAAATTTAATAAACAAATGCATTATTGGGCATCTGTCGACGGAAAACTTCTTTTTTTTCGATGCCAGACTTTTTAATTGGGATCTTCATAATAAATTCAGCAAAATTCATAATGGGTTGATAAATTTCATATTTTTTTAAAAACAAATTTAATAAACAAATGCATTATTTGAGCATCTGTCGATGGAAAAATTGTTTTTTTTTTTCGATGTCAGTATTTTTAATTGGGAACTTAATGATAATTACAGCAAATATCCAAATAATGCATATGTTTATTAAATTTGTTTAAAACATCATAGAATTTATAAACTAAGTATGAATGTTAATGAAATTATCATTAAGTTCACAATTAAAGAGACTTAATTCGAAAAAAAAAACAATTTTTCCATCGACAGATGCCCGAATAATGCATTTGTTTATTAAATTTGTTTAGAAAAAAAAAATGAAATTTATCAACCAATTATAAATTTTGCTGAAATTATCATGAAATTCCCAAATAAAAAGACTGACATAAAAAAAAAGAATATTTCTGTATACAAATGCCTGATTAATACATTTGTTTATTAAATTTGTTTAAAAAAATCATAAAATTTATCATCATATTATGAATTTTGCTGCAAATGTCATGAAGTTCCCAACTGAAAGGACTGGCATTGAAGAAAACGAATTTTTCTGCCGACAAATGCCCGAGTAATGCATTTGTTTATTTAATTTGTTTAAAAAAATCATGAAATAAATCAATAAATTATGAATTTTGCTAAAATTATCATAAAGTTCTTAATTTAAGAAAAATTCATAGAAAAACGAATTTTTCTGTCGAAAAATGCCTGATTAATGCATTTGTTTATTAAATTTGTTTAAAAAAATCATAAAATTTATCAACTAATTATAAATGTTGCTGAAATTGACATAAAGTTTCCAACTGAAAGGACTGGCATTGAAAAAAACGAATTTTTCTGCCGACAAATTCCCGAATAATGCATTTGTTTATTAAATTTGTTTAAAAAAATGATGAAATCAATCAATAAATTATGAATTTTGCTGAAATTATCATAAAGTTCCTAATTTAAAAAATGACATAGAAAAACGAATTTTTCTGTCGAAAAATGCCTGATTAATGCAATTGTTTATTAAATTTGTTTATAATATTACCAATAATAACCTCAAGAAGAAATTTCTTCATATTTATATTGTTGTTATGCAAATTTCTTTGAATATAACTTAAAAAAACGTAAAATTATGGAAAATCGTAGACAAAATTCTTTCAACAAATAATTTGTTTATAACAATTTTTTTTGTTCATTATATAATTTAGGAACATCTTTAACTAATGTTACTCTATGAAACTTAGACGATTTCAACAATTTTCCTGTTATTGACAAGCACCGGCAACGTCAAATAAAAAAATGCCATTTTTTTGTCGTATTTGTTTATTTGTAAAAAAATTGAAAGCCTAGTTTAAAAATGAAGCTTAACAAATCTCTTATAAATCTTATCAGATTTTTTTTCAAATTTGTGTTGTCCAAATCGGTCAATATTTGTGGGCTTTATTAATTAATTTATTTAGTATTATTAATTTATTCAATATTTAATTTATTTATTTTGAACAAAAAAGTGTTTTTTTTTCTCACTGTGCGTCGCATCGCGTCGACCCTTTCAATCACAGAGAGCTAGGCAGTCGGCAGTTGGCAGTGGCAGTCGGGTCAAAAAGAAAGATTCGTTGCGCTCTCGTACTACTGTTTGTGCAATTTCACGGCCACTTCGGGCAGATCGGGCAAATTGCCGGAATTGGGGTGAGTGTGGGAAAAGATCAGAAATGATCCCTACCAGGGGTGACACTTCTCTCGTTAATACTCCTAATAGCCTAAAATCGATTAATCCATAATCATAACGATTAATACAGGCATATATTAGGGGTGTGCTGAAAAAACTCGAAACTTCGAGTCGAGTCGAGATCGAGATATCTCGAAGCTGTTGAAGTAGCGGAACAACTGACAGCTTCGAGTTCTCGAAAGTTTTTAGTACTCTAACAGTTTTGAGAACTCGAACAGTTTTGAGAACTCGAACCATTTTGAGAGCTCGAAACTGTTTGAGAACTTGAACAGTTTAGAGAACTCGAACAATTTTGAGAACTTGAAACTGTTTGAGAACTCGAACAGTTTTGAGAACTCGAACAATTTTGAGAACTCGAAACTGTTTGAGTACTCAAACATCATCAAGTACTCGCTTTGAGTACTCAAACAGCTTTGAGTTCTCAACATTTTTTAGTACTATAACAGTTTTTAGAACTCAAACATCATCGATTACTCGCTTTGAGTAATCAAAAAGCTTTGAGTTCTCAAAAGTTTTTAGTACCCTAACAGTTTTGAGAACTCGAACCGTTTTGAAAACTCGAAAAGTTTTGAGAACTCGAACAATTTTGAGAACTCGAAACTGTTTGAGTACTCAAACATCATCGAGCACTCGCTTTGAGTACTCGAACATCATCGAGTACTCGCATTGAGTACTCAAACAGCTTTTAGTTCTCAACATTTTTTAGTACTATAACAGTTTTAAGAACTCAAACAGTTTTAAAAACTCGAACAGTTTTGAGAACTCGAACAGTTTTGAGAACTCGAAACTGTTTGAGTGCTCAAACATCATCGAGCACTCGCTTTGAGTACTCAAACATCATCGAGTACTCGCTTTGAGTACTCAAACAGCTTTGAGTTCCCAAAAGTTTCAAGCACCCGAACTGTTTTGAGTACTCAAACAGCTTTGAGTTCTCAAAAGTTTTTAGTACTCTAACAGTTTTGATAACTCGAACAGTTTTCAAAACTCGAACAGTTTTGAGAAATCGGAACTGTTTGAGTACTCAAACATCATCGAGTACTCGCTTTGAGTACTCAAACAGCTTTGAGTTCTCAACATTTTTTAGTACTCTAACAGTTTTGAGAACTCGAACAGTTTTGAAAACTTGAAACTATACGAGTACTTAAACAGGATCGAGTACTCGAACAGCTTCGAGTTTTCCAACAGTTTCGAGTACTCAAGAAGCTTTGAGTTTTCTAACAGCTTCTAGTACTCGAACAGAATCGAGTACTCGATCAGCTTCAAGTACTCGAACAGCTTTGAGTACTAGAGCAGCATCGAGTGCTCGGACAGCTTTGAGTTCTCAACATTTTTTAGTACTCTAACAGTTTTGAGAACTCGAACAGTTTTGAAAACTTGAAACTATACGAGTACTTAAACAGGATCGAGTACTCGAACAGCTTCGAGTTTTCCAACAGTTTCGAGTACTCAAGAAGCTTTGAGTTTTCTAACAGCTTCTAGTACTCGTACAGAATCGAGTACTCGATCAGCTGCAAGTACTCGAACAGCTTTGAGTACTAGAGCAGCATCGAGTGCTCGGCAGCTTTGAGTTCTCAAAAGTTTTGTGTACTCGAACAGTATTGAGTACTTGAACATCTTGAAGTACTCGAACAGTTTTAGGTTCTCAAAAGTTTTGAGTATTTGAACAGTTTTGAGTACTCAAACTGTTTTGAGAAATCTAACAGCTTTGAGTACTCGAACAGCTTTGAATTCAAGAAAGTTTTGAGTACTCGAAC
>CAKNYM010052300.1:128388-146408 GCA_932195095.1 Andricus curvator
AATTTTTTGAACGAAAAATTTGACGATTCGATTTTTGGTTCAAAAAATATCCTTTTTAGTTAAAAACTCAACTATTTGATCGAAAACTCATTTTTTAAATTAAAAATTCGTTTATTTGGTTGAGGATCCAACTGCTTGGTTCAAAATTAAACTATCTGGTATAAAATTAACATTTTTTTAAGAAATCAAAATTTTGAATTAAAAATTGAACTGTTTTGCAGATAATTTGTCCTTTTGGCTTTAAAATTCAACAATTTTAGTAAAAATAGATGCATTTTGTTGATTTTTTTGTAGAACATTAATCTTTTCGGTTGAAAATTCAGCTCTCTGGTTAAAAGTTTAACTAATTTGTTAAAAATTCATTTTTTAAAAAGATTTATCATTTTAGTTGAAAATTTATATCTTTGGTCGAAAATTGAACTATTTTGTTGAAAATAAATCAACTTTTTTGTTAAGAAATATAATTTTTGAGTTGAAAATTCAACTGTTTTGTAGATAATTTATCCTTTTGGCTTTAAAATTCAACAATTTTGGTAAAAAAAATTCATTTATCATTTTAGTTGAAAATTTATATCTTTGGTTGAAAAATCAACTATTTTGTTGAAAATAAATTTTTTAAACTAAAAATTTCACGATTCGATTTTTGGTTCAAAAAACATCCTTTTTAGTTAAAAACTCAACTATTTGATTGAAAAATAATTTTTTAAATTAAAAATTCATCTCTGTGGTTGAGGATTCCACTGTTTGGTTCAAAATTAAACTGTTTTTATGAAAATTTAACTATTTGGTATAAAATTAACTTTTTTGTTCAGAAATCAAATTTTTGAGTTGAAAATTCAACTGTTTTGTAAATAATTTGTCCTTTTGGCTTCAAAATTCAACAATTTTGGTAAAAAAAATTCATTTACCATTTTAGTTGATTTATATTTTTGGTTAAAAATTCAACTATTTTGTTGAAAATAAATTTTTTGAACAAAAAATTTGACGATTCGATTTTTGGTTCAAAAAATATCCTTTTTAGTTAAAAACTCAACTATTTGATCGAAAACTCATTTTTTAAATTAAAAATTCGTCTATTTGATTGATGATTCAACTGTTTGGTGCAAAATTAAGCTGTTTTTATGAAAATTAAACTATTTGGTATGAAATTAACTTTTTTTTTAAGAAATCAAATTTTTGAATTGAAAATTGAACTGTTTTGTAGATAATTTGTCCTTTTGGCTTTAAAATTCAACAGTTTTAGTAAAAATGGATGCATTTTGTTGAATATTCGTTTTTTTTTGTAGAACATTAATCTTCGTGGTGAAAAAATCATCTTTTTAGTTGAAAATTGAACTATTTGGTCAAAAAATTAACCTTTAAGATTCACCTATGGTTTAAAATTCAACTTCTTTGTTGAAAAATCGCTTTTTTGGTTATGAAATTAATTTTTTAAACTGAAAACTTGAAAATTTCCATTTTTGCTTCAAAAATTATCCTTTTTAGTTGAAAAATCAACTATTTGGTACAAGACTAATTTTTTAAATTAAAAATTCATCTATTTGGGTGGAGATTCAATTTTTTGGTTTTAAATTTGTCTTTTGTCTTTTGTTAGAAAATTTATCTGTTATGGTAAAAAAGTCATGTTGAGAATCAACTTTCTCTTTGAAAATTTAATTTTTTTGGTTGAACATTCAACTATCTTTGAAAAAAGTCGTCTTTCTGGCTTGAAAATTTATCTGTTTTTGTTTTAAAATTCAATTTATTTGTTGAAAAATCGTCTTGTTAGTTGGAAAATTAATCTTGTTTGTTGAAAATTCATATTTTTGGTTGAAAACACAACTATTTGTGTTAAAAATGGTCTTTTTTGGTTGAATCCAACTAGTTGAAAATTTTTGTTTTGTTTTTGAAAATTAATTTTTTATACTGAAAACTGGACGATTCCATTTTCTGTTCAAAAACCAATTTTTTTTTTTTTTTGAAAACTCAACTATTTGGTTTAGGACTCATTTTTTAAATAAAAATTAATTAATTAATTGAATGAAAATAAACTATTTTGTTAAAAATTCGTTCCTTTGGATTCGAAAAACATTTTTTATGGTAGAAAAGTCATATTTCTTGGTTGAAAAATTCATCTTCTTTGGTTAAAAAAAAATATTTTGATAAAAATTCAACTGTTCAAAAAAAAAATCGTCTTTTTGTTTTCAAAAATTTAACTATTTAGTTAGAAGTTCGTTAAAAATTCGTCTCGTGCTTAAAAGTTCAACTATTTAGTTGTTGATTCAACTCTTTTTTAAAAATCAATTTTGGTTGTTGTTGAAAATTCGTCATTTTGGGCTGAAAATAAATCTCTTTTAGTAGAAAATCTTTTTTGGTTGAAAATTCAACTATTTTGTTGAGAATTCGCATTTTTGGGTAGAAAATTAATCTTTTTGGTTCAAAATTGAACAATTTTGTTGAAAAGTAATAATTGTAATTGAAAATTCATTTTTTTAAAGCTTTACTATTTTGTTGAAAAATTCGTTTTTTTCGGTTAAAAATAAAAATTTTGTTAATTGATAATTTAACTATTCGTTGCGAATTCATCTTTTTTGGTAGAATATTTTACTGCTTGGCTAAAACTTGAATTGCTTTGTTGAAAATTAATTGTTTGAAGATTCACCTTTTTACTTGCAAATTTATTTCTCTGGTTGAAAACGTGAGTATTTTATTAAAAATTTATATATTTTTTTGAAAATTCACCTTTTTGGGTAAATAATAAATATTTTTTGGTAGAAAATCTTTCTTGGGTGAAAGTTCAACTATTTTGTGGAAAATTCATTTATTTGGCTTGAAATTCAAAATGGTTGTTTGTAATTCAACTGTTTTGTTAAAAATTAATTTTTGTTGTTGTTGAAAATTCGTATTATTGGGTAGAAAATAAATTTGTTTAGAAAACCTTTTTTGGTTGAAAATTGATCTATTTTGTTGAAAATTGATCTCTTTTGCTTCAAAGTTCAACTATTTGGTTTTCAATTCAAATGTTTTGTTAAAAATTAATTTTGTTGTTGAAAATTCGTATTATTGGGTACAAAATAAATTTTGTTAGAAAATCTTGTTTGGTTGAAAATTCAACTATTTGGTATTTAATTCAACTCTTTTTTAAAAATTAATTTTAGCTGTTGTTGAAAATTCGTCATTTTGGGCTGAAAATAAATCTCTTTTAGTAGAAAATCTTTTTTGGTTGAAAATTCATCTATTTTGTTAAAAATTCGCCTTTTTGAGTAGAAAATTAATCTTTTTGGTTCAAAATACAACAATTTTGTTAAAAAGTAATCATTGTAAATGAAAATTTATTTTTTCTCAAAGCTTTACTATTTTGTTGAAAAATTCGTTTTTTTCGGTTAAAAATAAAAATTTTGTTAATTGATAATTTAACTATTCGTTGCGAATTCATCTTTTTTGGTAGAAAAGAAATCTTTTTTGGTAGAAAATATTTCTTGGTTGAAAATTCAACTATTTTGTTGAAAATTCATCTCTTTCGCTTGAAATTTAAAATGATTGGTTGTTAATTCAACTGTTTTTTCAAAAATTAATTTTTGTTCTTGTTGAAAATTCGTATTATTGGGCAGAAAATAAATTTGGTTAGAAAACCTTTTTTGGTTGAAAATTAATCTATTTTGTTGAAAATTAATCTCTTTTGCTTCAAAGTTCAACTATTTGGTTTTTGATTCAACTGTTTTATTAAAAATTGATTTTTGTTGTTGCTGATAATTCGTATTATTGGGTAGAAAATAAATTTTCTAAGAAAACCTTTTTTGGTTGAAAATTAATCTATTTTGTTGAAAATTGATCTCTTTTGCTTCAAAGTTCAACTATTTGGTTTTTGATTCAACTGTTTTATTAAAAATTGTTTTTTGTTGTTGTTGATAATTCGTATTATTGGGTAGAAAATAAATTTTCTAAGAAAACCTTTTTTGGTTGAAAATTAATCTATTTTGTTGAAAATTGATCTGTTTTGCTTCAAAGTTCAACTATTTGGTTGTTAATTCAACTATTTTGTTCAAAATTAATTTTTGTTGTTGAAAATTCGTATCATTGGGTAGAAAATAAATTTTGTTAGAAAACCTTTTTTGGTTGAGAATTAATCTATTTTGTTATAATATAAATAATAATAAATAAAAATAAAAATATCTCAAATTGGTAACGTAGTTTATGGACGGCCCCTTATTGTTTCCATATCGTTGACAACATCTCTTATCAATCTAACTTTCTGAAATTGCTTGTGGTTAAATTTAAATCCGCTTAGAGACGATTATGTGATATATCATGGATACAAATACAAAGCCATGGGCGCGGCCATTCACTGAATATGTATTCGGCATTTTACCCTTTGTTCGTCGACGCGACTCTCTATGGAGTACATGTTTCGTCGATTAATCTGTCGCTCGTTAAATTCGTCTAATCTGATTCTGTCGAAAATAATCACTGACGATTACTGCTTCAGCAACTTCCGTATTTGGTGGATCTTTGTGTCTGTTAATTAAAGGCGCTCAAAAATTTCAACAAAACACTCGTTATATATTCGTGCCACTTAAATAAATAAATAATTTCAAAAAGTTGCGCATATCTACCCACTCAGAAAAAAATTCTTTCGATCCAGACAAGATACTTCGACGCCTCCATTCCATACCGCTCCATGTATCGTTTAGGCGGTGTACAGCGCCACGTGTCGTTTAGGCGGTATACAGTGCCACGTCTGGTTTAGGCGGTGTACCGCACTACGTCTCGTTTAGGCGGTGTACAGCGTCACGTGTCGTTTGGGCGGTGTACAGGGCCACGTGTCGTTTAGGCGATATACAGTGCCACGTCTCGTTTAAGCGGTGTACCGCACTACGTCTCGTGTAGGCAGTGTACAGCGTCACGTATCGTTTGGGCGGTGTACAGCGCCACGTGTCGTTTAGGCAGTGTACAGCGTCACGTGTCGGTTGGGCGGTGTACAGCGCCACGTGTCGTTTAGGCGGTGTACAGCTCTCCGTCGCGTTTGATCGTTGTACAGTTTCAAAAAGAAGAGCTGTACACCGCCTAAATTCGAAGTGAAGGGGTATGGAATGGAGGCGTCAACTTCACAGTTCAGAGTAAAAAAGAATACTTACAAATATTACACTTTAAAGTCAGAAATGTACTTAGATTCAGAATTGTGCTTACATTCAGAAGTGTACTCAATGATCTTAAATTAAGCGAAAATTGATCTAAATTATATTTTAAATATTTGCATTCGTATAGCTAACTTTTTCTGAATTTAAGAAAACGTAAGAATAAATTCTGAAATTCAGATATTGATCTTCTTAAATTAGGCCAAATTTTTGCTGAATTTAAGTTTATTTCTGAATATTAGGTGTGACATTTCAAAGTATTATTTTTTCATCTAAAAGATTACTTAAAAATGTTACAAATTAAATTCAGAAATGAACTTTAATTCAGATATGAACTTAAATTAAGCAGAAATATATCTGAATTAACGTAAAGTTTGTCCTAATTTAAGAAAACGTGTGTTTAAATTCTGAAATTCAGATATTGAACTTCTTAAGTTCAAACAAATTTTTACTGAATTTAAGTTCATCTCGAAATTCAAGCACATTCTGCATTTAAGGTGTGACGTTTGTTAATATTTTTTTACTCTTAATGTAATCACATTCAGAAACGGACTTCAATTCAGAAACAAAGTAAATAATAGTACTCAAAAATGTTACACCTTAAATTGCGAAATGTACTTAAATTCAGATATGAAATTAAATTAAGCCAAAATTTATCTGAATTTAAGAAATGAATGATTAAATTCTGAAATTCAGCTTTTGACCTTAAATTGAGACAAATTTTTTTCAGAAAAAAAGTAAAAAATAATACTTAAAAATGTGAAACCTTAAATTCAGTAATGAACTTACATTCAGACACAAAATTAAATTAAGAAAAAATGTATCTGAATTCAAGTAAAGTTTATCTGAATTTAAGAAATGTATTATTAAACTCTGAAATTCAGATGTTGACCTCAAATTACGAAAAAAAATTCTGAATTTAAGTTCAGTTCTAAATTTAAGTACATTTCTAAATTTAAGGTGTAAAATTTTTTTCTGTGAGTGTAATTATATTCATAAATGTACTTGAATTCAGCAAAAATTTATTTAGATTTAGGTCAAATTAATCTTAATTCAAGAAAATATATGATTAAATTCTAAAATTCAGATATTGGCCTTCTTAAATTAATACCAATTTTAGCTAACTTTAAGTTCTTTCTGAATTCAGGCTGTAAAATTTTCAAGTATTCTTTTTTAGGTTAATACACTCACATTCAGAAATGTACTTAAATTCAGCAAAATTTGACTTAATTTAAGAAGTTCAATATCTGAATTACAGAATTAAATCATAAATTTTCTTATATTCAGATAAACATTACTTGAATTTAGATTAATTTTTGCTTAATTTAAGTTCATCTCTAAATTCTAAATTCGAGCGAATTTCTGAATCAAGATGTAACATTTTATAAGTAATTTTTCACAGTAAAACAAAGTATTGCACATTAAAAACGGATCGAACGTTCAGCTGTTGGTATTTTATTTTAAAATATTATTACCAATAAAAAAAAAGTATTTACACAATTCTGTATCATAGTTTCAGATTCTTCAAATATCAAGTTTGCATCTTCTAATACAAGTGAACACACCCAGAATTTTCATTTATTTATTTAAGAAATCGTTTTTTAAACTTTTTTGATCTAATTTAAAGTCAAATAGTCAAGTTGGTAAGACTTCCATTGAATGACCTTGACCGTGACTGAGGACATTTTTCTAAATGATGATCATGATGAGCTATTACAGTGAGACGACTTACATGTACCGGAATAGAAACTCGAGTGCTATCGAGTTTCTTCGATTTAAAGAAAATTTCTTTGACTAAAATCAATTTTATTCGAATCGAACAAACGCGACAGCCGGACCATAACTCGAGTGCTGTAGACTTTTTTAGAATTGAACAAAAATTTATATGATTGAAATCAATTTAATATGAATCGAACAAACACGACAGCCAGACCATAACTCGAGTGCTATCGAGTTTTCTCGATTCAAACAAAATTTCTTTGACTGAAGTAAATTTTACTTGAATCGAACAAACCCGACAACCAGACCATAACTTGAGTGCTATCGACTTTTTTCGATTTAAACAAAATCCCTCTAATTAAAACCAATTTTGTTTGAATTGAATAAATGCGACAGCCGGACCATAACTCGAGTGCTGTCGAGTTTTTTCAATTCAAACAAAATTTCTTTGACTCAAATAAATTTTACTTGAATCAAGCAAGGCGACAGTCGGACCATAACTCGAATGCTGTAGACTTTTTTTGAATTGAACAAAATTTCTACGACTCAAATCAATTTTGTTTGAATCGAACAAACCCGACAGCCAGACCATAACTCGAGTTCTGTCGAGTTTTTTCGATTCAAACAAAATTCCTTTGATTAAACCAGTTTCATTCAAATCGAAGAAACTTCCACTGAAAGACCTTGACTGAAACTGAGGGCACTTTTCCGAATGATGATGATGAGCTCTTACCGCGAGACAACTTACATATACCGGAATGGGAACGACAATCCTCGGACCAGACCACAAGTGCTCTCTAGTTTCTTTGATTACTCGACAGCCTGACCCGAACTCGAGTGCTCTCGATTTTGTTTTAACCGAAGAAACTTTTTCTGGGTGCACAGTAGTTAAGTAAATTAATTGAAAATTTTACTCCATAACAATTGGCTACCTTGAAGAACTAGTATGCTGTGGCGCAGAAAAAGCTCTGAGTATGTTCGACCCAAGATTCAATGGTGAACCAGTCGAAATTGGTGAACTTGGAATCCTGACTGTCAAGCCATTTCCGAGACTTCCACCAAGTCCTGAAGAGTTAGTGAGACTTCCATTGCCAGTAGGCGACCTTGACTGTGACTGAGGGCACTTTTCTAAATGGTGATGATGAGCTCTCACAGCGAGACGACTCACATGTACCGGAATGGGAACGACAATTCTCGAACCAGAACTCGAGTGCTGTCCTCCTGAACTGTGCCGATTGGTTGGACCAGCACCCCCACTTGTCAGTCCAGCCTTAACCCTCTTCCATTTGGCTCGACGGTTTTGGAACCATATTTTCACCTGAACTTCGGAGAGCTTGAGCGCATGCGCGATGTGAGAGCGTTCGGTAAGACTTAAGTACTTTTTTGCGTGGAACTCGCGTTCCAGTTCGAGGAGTTGTTCGGAAGTAAAAGCTGTTCTTCGACGACGCGCTTTGCTGGAACTTCCGGCAGTAGTTGTTCCGGATGAACCTTGACCGATACTTCCTGCCTCATTTAGGACACTTTCGTCTTCACTCTCGGCTGAAACTCGTCCGCTTTCTGACCCTGGAAAATTAATAAGTTATTATTAATTGAGATTGATAATTATTTATAGACTTTATACTGTGAGGGTACTCAGAAGCATGGTGCGGTCTAGAAGACCGCACGTCCACATGTCCATACTAATTCGTCACTTTTTGCTCAAAGGAACGCATTGAGCTCAAGTTTGTGTGTGATATATTGCGATTTAAATACCTTAACACAAATTGAAACAGAAATATAAAATTACGACGCTAACGTGTGGACGTGCGGTCTCGCGGACTGAATATGATCTTCCAATTGATATTACTGACTACTGATAAGGGCAGCCTCGAGAAAGGTCAGGGAGAAAGGGACCCACAAATCAGAACCGTGGTGCGGTCTGTGTGACCGCACGGCCATACTTAAAGGTTGAAAGTCATATAATATATATCAGTTTAGGACTCAAACTATGGGCCGAAAATGTTTCAAATTTCGGACAAGAGGTCTTTTGTGTGTGGACCCTCCCCCCACTTACAAGAAGAAGCGAAAAAATATTTTTTCAGGTGTATCGATGACAGAATTTACGGAGCATAAAATGCTCTAAAAACAGGGGAAATAATAAGATTTTCCAAAAAAATAAGGGAATAAATTCTTTTAAATAAAAATATTGTAGGTACTACATTAAATTAAATTTTAAAGGCTTCTAATTCGTAATATTCAAATTGAAATATTGCATTTTCTAGAAAATAAATGAATTTTTAACCAAATAGTTTAATTTACAGCCAAAAAGGTGAACTCTTTGAATAAGAAGATTTACTTTCTCAAAAATAAAAACGAGAATATTTAACAAAACTCATCAATTTTTAACTACTCAGCTGAACTTTCAACTAAAATGATAAATATTTAACAAAAATATTTTTTTTACCATACAGTTGCATTTTTAACCCAAAGAGATGAATTTTCATCCAAAAAGGTAATTTTCAACAAAAGTTGAAAATTCTAGACGAAATAACATTAATTTCTGACAAAAATAAATTAATTTTCAAACCAAATACTTGAATTTTTAACTAAAGAGATATAATTTGAGATAAAATGATCAATTTCCTCCCGATAAAAAAAATTAACCAAACAATTGCATTTTGAAATAAACAGGTGACATTTCCACCAAAAGAAACATTGAATTTTAAAACCAAATAGATGAATTTTTACAACAACAAAAAATTGGGGTTTCAACCCGAAAATATGAATTTTCATCAAAAAATGTAATTTTCAATCAAGTAGTTTCCAACTGAAATGGTAAATTCTCGATCAAAAACATGAACTTTTATCAAAAAATTAATTTTGAATCAATTAGTTTCTAAGTCAAATTGTCAATTCTAAATCAAAATTTAATTTTAATTAAATACTTGAATTTTCAACCAAATTGCTGAATTTTTAACGAAAGAGATATATTTTCAACTAAAAGTATAAATTTTCAACCAAAAAAAAAGGTTTTAACCAAACAATTGGATTTTTAACCAAAAAAGGTTAAATCTCTACTAAAAAATGAATTTCAGAACCAAAAAAAAACGAATTTTTTTACAAAACAATTGAATTTTTAATCCAAACATATGAATGTTTATCAAAACATTTAATTTTCAATCGAGTAATTTTCAACTAAAATGATGAATCTTCTACTAAAGAATTAATTTTAAACCTAAACAATTGCATTTTGAAACAAAAAAAATGATTAAATTTCTACCAAGAAAGATGAATTTTAAAATTACACGAATGAACCTTTTTATGAAACAGTTGAATTTTCAACTCAAAAATATGAATTTGTATTTAAACATTAATTTTAAATCAAGAAATTTCCCACTCACAAATTGTAAATTCTCGACGAAAAACATTAATTTTCAACCAATAGAAATTAATTTTTAAACCAGAAAATGAATTTTCCACGAAAAAAGTTGATTTTCAGTCGATAAAGGTGAATTGTGAACGAAAAATGAAATAGTTGATATTTCTATCAAAAAAACATTTTATTTTAAATAAAAAAACAGCCAAATTCAACCAAAAAGACAAATTTTGTACGAAAAAGTTAAATTTTGAAACAGAAAAGATTTAATTTTAATCAAAAGAGATAAAATCTTTACCAAAAGAGATTAATTTCCTATAAAAAATTCCAAATTGTTTAATTTAGAACCAATGAGATAAATTTTCAACTAAAAGGATGAACCTTTCACAACAAAAATTAATTTTTAACCAAAAAGTTAATTTTTAACCAAACAGTTGAATTTTCAATAAAAGAGCTCAACTTTCAACCAATTAGTTGAATTTTGAACCAAAAGAGATTTTAATTTAAAATAAAAAGCAGTTGAAAGCAACCAAAAAGACGAATTAAAAAAAAAATTGAATCCTCATACAAAACAAATTAATTTTCAACCGAATGGATCGTTTTTAGGTCAAGTAAAGAATTTTGAAATGAATTTTCGAAAATAATTTGTTATTTTAATTAAAACATACAATTTGTGATACTTTAGCCATCAATCTACCCCTAATTATTAATATTTTGTTTAAAGATGCAGAATTAGTATGTTTACTTTTGTGGAATAGAAAAACATGAAAATCCGTTGAGAGTTGAAAGCTCGGATGATTTTCGTCCAAGAAAATAATTTTTTCTCCCACTATGGACCCTTGTGTGGAAAAATTTCATGGCAGTCAAATAGAAAAAAAATGTTTTTGCATAATTTTACGTTTTTTAAGTTATTTTGAAAGAAATTTGGATAAAAACAATATAAAAATTAAGAAATTTCTTCTTGAGATTCTTATTGTTAATATTATAAACAAATTTATTAAAAACAAATGCATTAATCAGGCATTTTTCCACAGAAAAATTCGTTTTTCTATGTCATTTTTATTAAAATTAGGAACTGCATGATAATTTTAGCTACATTTATAATTTATTGAATAATTTCATGATTTAAAAAAAAAATTTAATAAACAAATGCATTAATCAGGCATTTGTCAACAGAAAATTTGTTTTTTTCGATGTCAGTCTTATTAATTGGGAACTTCATGATAATTTCAGCAAAATTCATAATTGGTTGATGAACATCAAATTTTGTAAAAAACAAATTTAATAAACAAATGTATTATTCGGGCATCTGTCGATGGAAAAATTGTTTTTTTTTTTCAAATTCAGTCTTTTTAATTGGGAACTTAATGATAATTTCATTAACACTCATACTCAGTTGATAAATTCTATTATATATTTTTCGACAAAATAGATGAATTTTCAACCAAAAATGGAATAGATCAATTCAAGCAAAAAAATTAATTCAAAAAAGTGCATTTTCAAAGAAAATAGTCAACCAAATATTTGAAATTTCTACCAAAATAATTAAATTTTCAATCCAGAAAGAAAATTTATTTATCAAAACAGTTGCATATTTAAATAAGAATTAATTAATTAATTTTCTATAAAAAAGACGAAATTTCAACAAAATACACGGAATGAAATAGATCTTTAAAATTAAATAACTGAACCCTCAACCAAATAAATGAATTTTAAATTAAGGAAGATGAATGTTAAATCAAACACATAGTTCAATTTTCAACTAAAAAAATATTTTTTGAGTCAAAAATGGAATCTACAAATTTTCAGTTCAAAATATTAATTTACAACAATAAAAGAACGAATTTTCAACCAAGAAGATTAATTTTCTTTTAAAAAAGACCAACTTTGAATAAAATACAACAGTTTTCAACAAAATTGTTGAATTTTGATGTCAACAGAATTAATTATGCACAAAACAGTTGAATTTAAAAAAAAATATTATTTTTCAAACAAAAAAGGCTATTTTGCTACTGAAAAATTAAATTTCTACCAAAATAGATAAATTTTCAATCCAACATTTTCAAAAAAGAAAATTAATTTTCTACCAAAAAAGATGAATTTTTCACCAAATACTAATTTTCAACCAGTTGAATTATACGATGAATATTTTTTTGAATCAAAAATGGAATCGTCAAATTTGCAGTTTGAAAGATTAATTTTCAAAAATAAAAAAACGAACTTTCAACCAGTAGAATCCTTAAACAAATAGTCGAATTCTCAAAGAATAAATTTCGAACCAGACAATATGAATTTTCGACTAAGAAAACTAAGTTTCTACCAAAAAAGAAGAATTTTTGAAAAAAAAAACATTAATTTTCAAGTCAAAAAGATGAATTATTTACAAAACAATTGAATTTTCAAACAAAGATTATGAATTTTCAATTAAAATGATAAACTTTCATCGAAAAATGAAATAAATTTATAACATACAAAAAAGTGGAAATTTTCAACCAAAAAGATTAATTTTCTACGAAAAAAGACGAACATTCAACAAAATTTATTAATTTTCAACCAAATAGTTGAATTCTCAACTAGAACAGATTACTTTTCAACTAAACAGTTGCATTTTTTACTGAAAAGGATGATTTTTTAACAAAAAATATTAACTTTTTATCAAAAAATATGAATTTTTAACAACAAAAAAGTACTAATTTTCAAACAAAAAAATGTATTTTCAACCAAAAAGATGAATCTTGAACTAAGAAAATGAATTTTGTATCAAAAAAGAATAATTTCTAACGAAATACATTCATTTTCAACTAATAATTCTTTCATTACTGAAAAATCTTTATTTGTTGAAAATTCATCTTTTTGATTTTAAAATTAATTTTTTTTAATGAAAATTTTATCCTTCTTGGTTGAAATATCAACTATTACACTCCTTTGTTGCGAATTTATTTTTTAAGTTTGAAAATTCAACTATTTCGTTGAAAATTTAATTGTTTTGTAGAGAATTTAATTATTTTGTAGAAAATTTAAGTATTTTCTTAAGAAGTCATCTTTTATCGTAGAAAAGTCACTTTTTTTTGTTTAAAATAAATAAATTTGAAAATTTTTAATTTGTATCTGAATTTTAATGGTCAAGGCAAAAAAATTGGTCGAGGAAAATTCATAGAATTTTCAAAAATGAAGTTTTCACCCTGAAAAGCATCTACCCGTGGAGAAATTGCCCAATTTGATCCTGATTCCTGACGTGGCCCCGATCGGGTTAGCCCAATGCGGCCCTGATCATGGCCACTGTTGTGGTCCTGGTCGGGGCCACATAGGGCTGCCCTCTGTTGATTCATAGTTAGTTTAAAAATTATAATTAATTAAATTTAAAATTACTCCCTGTCTTAATTAGTGAATATTCAACTAGTTTTTATTTCAGTGACTAACCTAAAGTTAATTAGTTAAATTTAACTTCTCATATGCAAAGAATATAAGAAACGACAAAAAACTAAAAAAAGCTTAAATTCATTTGAACAAAATGTCTAAAAATGTATGTTTACGGACGCATTCAATTAGTTAATAAATATACAATTATCAAGTTAGTATTAATTATTGTAGGTATTTTTTTAATCTGTTCAGAGTTTATACTTATTTAGATTTGAATTTGCCGCGCTAATCTCGAATGTATTCGATTAGTCTTCCGTTCGATTATTTGGCAACGAACGGACGAAAGGAAGACAACTTTGTAAAAGTGACGAACAGTTAACAGATAAACCGGTAAAGTCATCTGGATAAATCGCTTTAAATAATTCTAAATTCACCTCGTTAATCATTTACGCAAAGTTTTCAGACCGGGGTGAGGTCTTCATATCAAACTAGAATTATCCAGCTTTCTAAGATTTCCCACAGTGAACTTCGAGAAAGCGTCGACAACATTTTGGCATTATAACCTCACTTTTTTATTCTTTGCTCCACGTACCAAAAAACTTTTCAATCAAATTGTCGAATTTTCAAACAAAAGAGATTAAAGTTCAATCAAATGTTAGAATTTTCAAGAAGAAAAACAAATTTTTTAGAAAGCAGTTGATTCTTGATCAAAAAAACTTTATTTACGTCCAAAAAAGCTAACTTTTCTACAATGGAAGCTGATTTTAAACAAAAGAGTAAAGTTTTTAAGCTGAAAAGTCTAATATTATAGAAAACAGACTTTAAAAAAAATTAATAAATTTTTAACAGAAAAGATTTTTTAGAGGGTTGATTATCCGTTACGTAATTTAAGTACGGCCCATAATTTGATATATCAGACCAGTAAATCTGTATTAACATTTAAAGAAAAAGTTCAAGCTTCAAAATAAAATAATAATAAAATAATTAGTTTCAAGCTTCAAAGGGGGGAGAATTAAAATGTGTCGTCTATTATAAAAAACGAAATGTACCAAATAGATTAGTTCTATTTGTATAGCCTGTAAGGAAAATCTCATTAGGTTCAATTCACAACCAGGGTATCTCTAGACTGTTTACTCAAAAATAAATTAATTCCTCGTTATAGATACTATCCATTTTCTTGTAGGTTAATGAGTGATTATTTAATCTTCTAGTTCATTAAATCAGCTTCGAGTTTTGAAATAGAAAGATAGGTGTCAAGTAACAATTATTTAACATAAATTTAAAATATTCGTGCACTTAGTAAAACCACCTGTCGAAATTGAATATAATCTTATCGAGGTAAAATTAGCGAGATATTATTGTATCTTCGTTAAACACTGATGTGATGAAATATTCAATATTTCCTTATAAAAGTGTCGGCTATGATTGCTATATGCGGAACATTCACTAAATATGAATAACTTTATTTCGGTGGATTTTGATAGAAACGGAACATTGAATGGAGAATTAAATGAATGCAGTAATGAATTAACGAAGATGAAAATAGGAGCTAATTAAGTTGTAACTGCTTATAATTTCTGAATATTTATTTTCTTCTCTCTCAATGGATTATTTATTCAAACATCCCAAATCAGCTTTTTAATAATTTAGCTTTCAATCTTTGTATAAAAATAAAATTTAAAAATTGTGCTCTGTTAGAGAAGATTTGAAAATTCACTCAAAAAAGATTTTTCAGTCAAAAAAGAACAAAAATTTTCATCCGAATTGTTTAAATTGTTGAAGACAAAATTTTAAACAAAATATATCAAATTTCTACCAAGTAGTTGAAATTTCTACCAAGAAAGAATAATTTTCAAAAAAAAGAGTTATACATTTTCAATAAAAAAGAGATGAAGCTTTATCCAAAAATATTAATTATTAAGAAATTAATTCAACTTTCAATCAAGTAGGTGAATTAACGAGACCAAACAAAGAAAAAGTTTCAAAGTAACATGTAATAGTTGATGTTCAACCAAAAACAAAAGGACGCATTTTCAACAAAATTTTTTAATTTGTTACCAAAGGAGATCAATTTTTAACTAAAATGATGAATCTTCAGCCAACAAAATTAATTTTAAGAAAGTATTTTAACTTCAAACCAAATAGTTCAATTTTCTACTAAAAAAATATAATTTAAAAGAAAATCGAATTCTCAATCAAAAAAATTAATTTTTAACCAAAAAAAAGAGGAATTTTTAATACAATAGTTATATTTTCAAAAAAAGAAATCAATTTTCAACTAAAATGATGAATTTTTTTACTAGCAAAATTAATTTTAAACAAATTGGTTAAAAATTCTTCCAAGTAGTTGAATTTTCAACAATGAAAGATTTTTCAATCAAGAAGGAAACAAGATTTCAACGAAATTGAGGAATTTTCTACAAAGCAGATGAATTTTCAACCAATAGTTGAATTTTCCACCCAAAAAGACGAATTTTCAACAAAACATTTGAATTTTCAACCAAACAAGTTAACTTTTTTTTAGATTGTTAAATTTTTATCTAAATAATAAATCCTCAACCAGAAAAATTAATTTTTAACAAAGTAGTTGAAAATTCTTTCATGTAGCTGTATTTTCAACCAAGAAAAATTGTATAGTCAAGAAAAAACAAAAATTTCAACCACATTGTTGAATTTTCAACAAAAAAGTTCACTTTGAAGCAAATAGTTGAATTTTAAACCCAAAAAGATGCATTTTTAACAAAACATTTGAATTTCCAACCAAACAGGATGACTTGTTAACTAAATTCTTACATTTTCATCAAAATAATTAAATTTTCAACCAAATTTTGTAATTTTTAACAAAAATGTTAATTTTCTACCAAATTGCTGAATTTTCAGGTAAAAAATATGAGTTCAACTAAAATGATGAATTTTTAACAAAAAAAGATTTC
Source organism: Andricus curvator (assembly GCA_932195095.1). Lineage (NCBI taxonomy): Eukaryota > Metazoa > Arthropoda > Insecta > Hymenoptera > Cynipidae > Andricus > Andricus curvator. The sequence goes on from CAKNYM010052300.1 coordinate 144,870, forward strand.
AATTTAAATTAAACTATTTGGTTGAAAAAATATCTTTTTTACTTAAAAATTCAAGTACATACTTTTTGGTTGAAATTTTTTTTTTTAGAATTAATATTTTTTTAATAAAAATATAACTACTCCACTTTTGGTTGAAAATGCATGTATTTTGTTGCAAATTTCTCTTTTTTGGTAGAAAATTACTTATAAAAAAATGTGTATTTTTGTTGTTCAATTCAACTGTTTTTTATTAAAAATCAAAAAAATCTCAATTAAAAATTGAGTTTTTTTGTTGTCGAAAATTCATCTTTTGGTTTGAAATCTCAAGAATTTGATAGAAGATTCCTATTTTTGGTGGAAAATTAAAGTACTTTTGTGCAAAATCAAACTTTTTGTTTTAAAATTGAAATATTTGTTTAAAAATTAAACTATTCTGTTGGCAATTGGCTTTTTTTTGGTTAAAAATTTGTTTTTTAATCTGAAAATGTAGCTTCTTCATTTTTGATAAAAAAATTTCCCATTGTAAGTTGAAAATTCAACAATTTGTTAGAAAATTAATTTATTTTGTTGAAAAATCTTCTAGTTGGGTAGAAAGTTAGTCTCATTTGTTGAAAATTCATTATTTTTGTTAAAAATTTAAAAAATTTGTTAAAAATTAGTATTTTTAACTGAAAACTTAATAATTCCATTTTTAATTGAAAATTGATCTTTTTTAGATCAAAATTCATTGTTTTTTGCTTGGAAATTCATCTTTCTTGATTTAAAATCACCTTTCTTGTTAAAAATTAGTCTAATTGTCTAAAAAAAATTACCTTGTTTGCTGAAAATTCATATATTTGTTTAAGGATTCAACTATTTTGATAAAAATTCGTCTTTTTCAGTTGAATTCAACTGGTTCAAAATTCATCTCTCTTGGCTGAAAATTAACTTTTTGGTTGAAATTCAACTTTTGTTTTAATATAAAAATTTAAAAATTCTTTTTAACAGCTGGATTATTAAGTGCCTGAACTACCATGTAGAAATCGTCCCATTTATCCCCATTTCAATCAGGGCAGTAGTCAGAATCTCATCAGAACAACTGGACTAGTAAGTTCTAGTCAGGGCCCTCTAAGGCGCGGTTAAGTTTTTTCATCCTTTGCGACTAGAAAAACTATGTGCTTCTGGTTAGGCCTTAACCTTGTATTTTAGCTAGACTTTAGCTAGTTCCTGATTAAGACAAAAGGACCAAAAAGTTCTAGTCAGGAACTGGTCGGGCCTTAATCTGCATACCCCAAATGAAATTTCTGAAAATGAACCATTCAGCTGAATGCTGAACGTACCGGAAAACAGAGAGGATCTATACTCTTTTCAGCGAGAGAATACTCAACGGAAAAGACGAATTTTGGACCGGTTTGCGCAGGCTGTTATAAAAGTTTGGAGTTTAGGCGTGATTCACTGATTTTTAAGTTTCCCCTTTGAAGGAATATTTCCTTCGAACTGTATGGCCTCTCTCAAATTTCATGGCCGCTTGCCCCGAGAGGAACACATCAGGATTTACTTCGCCCTTTCCTGAAAAAACGG
>CAKNYM010052300.1:154559-177853 GCA_932195095.1 Andricus curvator
GAAAGTAATTAAAGGAAGTTAGTGGAGGAATAGTAGAGTAGTGCGGGTGAGTGGAGGAGAGGAAATGAGATCTGCGGAAGGGAAGTAGAAGAGGGGGAGTGTTAGAGGGGGAAGTAGAGGAGGAAGAATTTGGGGAAGGGATGAAAATAAAGGGATGAAAAAGTAGAGGAATTGAGGTAAAATAAGCAAAATAAAGTGAGAGTAATTATAGGCAGTGAGTGGAGGAGTAGTAGAGTAGTGCGAGTGAGTAGGGAAGGGGAAATGAGGGCTGGGAAACGGAAGCAAAAGAACGGGAGTGATAGATGGGGAACTGGGAAGAGGAAGAAGTAGAGGAGGAAGGATTTGGGGAAAGATGGGAGTGATGAGAGAGAAAAGTAGAGGAATTGAGAGAAAATGAGCAAAATGAAAGGATAGTAATTAGAGGAAGTGAGTGCAGGCATATTAAAGTAGTGGGGTAGTAGAGTGGGGAAGGGTAAATGAGGGATGGGTAAGGGAAGTATAAAAGCATGAGTGTTAGATGGGAACTGATGTGAGGGGGAAGTAGAAGAGGAAGAATTTGGAAAAGAAATGGGAATGAAGGGAGTTAAAAGTAAAGGAATTGAGAGACAATCAGCAAAATGGAGGGAGAGTAATTAGAGGAAGTGAGTGGAGGAATGGTAGAGTTGCGCGGGTGAGTAGGGGAGGGTAAATGAGGGCTGGGGAAGGGAAGTAGAAAAACAGAATTGTTAGGTGGGGAACTGGGGAGACAGGGAAGTAGAGGAGGAAGAATTTGGGAATTAGATGGGAATAAGGAGAGGAAAAAATAGAGGAATTGAGGAAAAAATGAGGTAAAATGAAGGGAGAGTAATTATAGAAAGTGAGTGGAGGGATAGTAGGGTAATGTGGGTGAGTATAGAAGGGAAAAAGAGGGCTCGGGAAGGGAAGTAGAAAAATGGGAGTGTTATATGGGGGACTGAGGAGAGGGGAAAGTAAAGAAGAAAGAATTTAGGGAAGGGGTTGGGATGAAGGGAGGTAAAAGTACAGGAATTGAGGGCCAATAAGAGAAAATGAAGGAAGGGTAATTAGAAAAAGTAAGTGGAGGAATAGTAGAGTAGTGCGGGAGAGTGGGGAGGGTAAATAGGGGCTCGGGAAGGGAAGTAGAGGCGGAAGAATTTGGGGAAAAGATGAGAATAAGGGTAGGAAAAAGGAGAGGAATTGGGGGTTAATAAGAAGAAATAAAGGAAGAGTAATTAGAGGAACTGAATGGAGGAATAGTAGACTAGTGCGGGTTAGTGGGGGATGGTAAATGAGGGCTAGGGAAGGAAAGTAGAACTGGGGAGAGAGTGGAACTGGGGAGAGAGGGGAGTAGAGGAGGAATAATTTGGGAATTAGATGAGAATAAGGAGAGGAAAAAATAGAGGAATCGAGGAAAAAATTAGGGAAAATGAAGGGAGAGTAATTAGAGGAACTGAGTGGTGGGATAGTAGGGTAATGCGGGTGAGTATAGGAGGGGAAGTGAGGGCTCGGGAAGGGAAGTAGAAGAAAAGGGAGTGTTCGATGGGGAAGTAAGGAGAAGGAGAAGTAAAGGAGAAAGAATTTGAGGAAAGGATTGGAACAAGGGGACGGAAAAGTGGAGGAATTGAGGGAATATGAAGGCAATTGAAGGGAGGCATAGTATGATGATGATAGATGAGTATGAGAGAGGAAGTGACTAGGGAAGTGGCTATGGAAGAGAAGTAGAAAAAGGGTGTATTGGTTGGGGAAGTGAGGAGAGGGGGAAGTGGAGAAGGAAGAATTTGGGGAAGGGAGTGGAAGAAAAGGCTTAAGTTAGGGGAGGGGAAGATAGGGGAAAGTAGGAGGAGTAGGAGAGGGGAAGTAGGGAAATATTGGTCAATTGTGAAATTTTTAGTGAATTTTGTCCCAATGTGTGGCAGATCCTGTCGTGCATGTGTATCGCGAGGTGGGTATGTCATAAATGAGTGATAGATTCCCAGAAGTTTTTTCGTTCCGCATACGAAATTATACGGTCGGCCAGACATCAATAAAACTGTCGATCGTCCATTCACTCCATCGCTTCGCTTCGCGCGCAAATACGTGATCACAGCTATGGATTTCGATTGTTCGGATCCCTTTTTTTTTTTTTTTTATTTTATTTTTTTTTTCTAATATTTATTTCAATTTTCTGAAAAAAAAATTTTGGAACCAAGCAAATGTATTTACTTGAATGCTATTTCTTAGGATAAAAAAAAAATTATTTCACAGGATTAATTTTTATTTATACCAGACATATATCTTCTTTGATCCGAAGAAATTAATTCTTTGGTTGTATTTTCTTGATGACAATCAAATAAAATAATTTTTAACCAGAAAAGAGGAATTTTTAAGCAAATAGTTAAATTTAGAAAAAAATTATTTTCAACAAAATAGTTGCATTTCAAAAAAAAATTTAATTCGAATCATCAATAGTTGAATTCAACCAAAAAAAAAACGAGTTTCAACATCATTTTTAACCAAAAGAGTCCACTTTCAACCAAAAAGTTTATTTTTTAACAAAGAAGATTATTTTTTTAAAATAAGAGATGAATTATCAACAAGAAAAATAGTTGAATTTTAAACTAAAAATATAAATTTACAACCCAAATTAAAATAGACAAATTTTCAATTGAAAAAATTTTTTTTCAACTAAAAATGGAAACATTTTTCAACAAAATAGCCCAATTTTTAACCAGGGAGATGAATCTACAAGCAAAAAGTTAATTTACGACCAAATAGTTGAATTTTTCGCTAAAATGATGAATCTTGAAACTAAAAAATTAATTTTTTACAAAGCAGTTCAACTTTAAACCAGGAAGTTCATTTTTAACCAAAACAATGAGTTTTCAACAAAAAAGATTATTTTTCTGATTAAAAATACGAATTTTCAAAAAAATACATGAATTTTCAAACATAAAAGTCCAATTTTTAATTTGAAGTATCAATTTTCATCCAAAAATGGAATAGTTACAATTACATTTTCAGTAAAGAAAATTAATTCTTAACCAAAAAAAAAAAAAGTAATTTCTAGCAAAATAGTTCGATTTTCAACCAAAGAGACGAATTTTCAATTAAAATAAAAAAAATTAAAAAAAAAAAATGAATTTTCAAGAAAACAGCTCAACATTCAACCAAAATATTTATTTTTCAAAAAAGAAAATTAATTTTTTACAAAGAAAGAAAAAAATTCAAAATAGATCGATTTTCAATCAAAGAGATGAATTTTCAACTAAAATGATGAAATAAAAAAAATGTCAAGAAAAGCGTTCCACGTTCAACCAAAAAGTTTTTTTTTTAACAAGAAAATAATTTTTTTACAAAAAAAGATGATTTATTACAAAATAATTTTTACCAAAATAATTAAATTTTCCACCTATTCTATTAATTCAGTTAGAATTTAAGTGAAAACGAGAGAAAGGGGAAGTTTCTTGAAAAGAGGGGAAAAGATAAGAATTCTTTTAAAAAAGGGGGAAAAGAGACATATCTGGTTTTATAATCATTCAATTTTTTGGCATGATTTTTCTAGTTTTTAATTTTATTTAAAGTTAAATTTTTAATATTTAAATATTAAATTGTTAATCCGAATGCATTATTTCATAAATTCATAATTTTTAGTGCTTCCAAATAAAAATCTTTTTTATTTTCGTGAATTGGTTACCATTTTCTATCCATTTTTTTTAATTGGATTAATTTTTGATGTAGAGATTTCTTTAATTTTTCCAATTATTAAATTTTTAATTTTAATAAATTTTTATTGAAAAAATATTTTTTCAATTATTATATTTATTTTAGTTATTGGTTTATACTAAGAATGGAACCAAGGGCCATTAAAATAATTTAAAAAAATCAATTTTTAATTCTAATTATTTTTTAAAAATAGGTGAAATTTTATAATATTTAAATTGCATTCAAAAATTATTTCAATGGAAAAATTTATTTTTGAATAAAACTAAAAATTTGGTATTTAATTTCGACTTAAATTTATAATTATTTAATTAATTTATTCAAAAATTTATCAAATATACACCTTTAAAAAAAACATTAATCAGTTTTCGATCTTTCAGTTTGAAATTGAATAATTTTTGTGCCAGTTAAGCATTATAAATTTTAGAAAAGTTATAAAAATTTTGAAAAATATTTGAATTTATTCTGACATTCAATTTCTATTGTTTTCCTTTCCATTTAAAATTGTTTAAAATTAATGCTTTTAATTCAAAATTGTATCTTCGGACCTTTAAATTTCAAAGCACAAAATTTATAATTTAGTTTTCAAATGCTTCAAAATACTTATTTAATTATTAATTTTGAAGGTTTTGAAATTAAACTTATTTGTTGCTTTAAATTTGAAAATGTGTAACTTTGAAAATTTTAGTATTCATTTTAGTTTTTATGGAGTTTAAAGTTTCAAATGAAGCCTGATGATATTTTTTAAAATTAATTATTGAAAACGTCTACTTTTAAATCAATAATAATCTTCTCAAATTTTTTGAAATAAGTTCATAATATTTAGAATTTCTTTAAAACCTCTTGAAATATTTTGAAATTTCTAAAGTTCCTTTAAAAATCTCTGATATTTAACAATGATTTTAAATTCATTTCAAATTATTTAAAAACCCAGTAATTTTTCAGGATATCTTTAAATATATAAAATTAAATTTATTCAGAAAAAAGATCTGCTTAATGCTCCGCTGGGATTCGAACGCCAGGTCAACTGATTGCGGTCAGGTGCTCTAATCACTAAGCTACTAGAGAGATCGGAAGAAGAATCCTTTTTTTTTCTGGAAATATTTTTGATTTCGAAGGAATATTTTTAAATAATTCAAAATCCCTTTAAAATTCTTGAAACTATCTAAAAAAAAAAAATTTAATTTTAAAATTACGTGGTGGAAAGAAGTGGAAAAGAAATCTTACTTATAGAACTTTCGTGAAAGAATCTCTTCTGTGAAATAAGTTGAGACTAAGAGAAATTTGATAAGGTATTTAAAAATTCTGGTAGCGTTTGTCACGATAAAAATTACTGTCGGGTCGGCCAGCAATTAAAATACAGTAGCAAGGCTACTGGTTCGTCATCGACTACAGGACTTGCATAATTTATTCTGTTCCTATTAATGCTGAGATTCTTGAACGTAGACCAAAATTTTCTCAAAATATGGGAAATAGAATAATTTTTCACGAAAATAGGGGAATCAATTCTTTTAAATAATTTATAAAAAGAATATTTTTTTTACGTCTGGGGAAACTGAATAGTTTATAAATTAGACAATATGAAACACTTTAAATTACTAAGATTTCAAATTTTCAACAAAATAGTCGAATTTTTAACCAAGAAAGATTTTATAACAAATGAGATGAATATTCTACCCGAAAATAAGGGTTTCCAAACAAACAAAAAATGATTTTTAACCAAAAAGTTATATTTTTGATCGAAAGAGACGATTTTTTTTAATAGTTGAATTTTTGACTAAAAAGGATGAATTTTCAACCAGTTGAATTAAACAAAAAAAACGAATTTTTAACAAAATAAATTAATTTTCTACCAAATAGTTGAATTTTCAACTCATGAAGGATAAATTTCCAAACAAAAATGGAATATTTTAACTTTTAGATAAAATAGTTAATTTTTTACAAAACAAAAAAAAATTCAATAAAAAAATTCATTTCCAACGAAGAAAGTTGACTTTTTCACGATAAACGATGAATTTTCTGCCAAAAGACGAATTTTCAAACAATTGTATTGAATAAAAAAAAATTAATTATCAACAAAATAGTTGAATCCTTGATCAAAAAAGATTTTATAACAAATGAAATAAATATTCTAAACGAAAATACGAATTTCCAAACAAACAATGAATTATTTTTAACCAAAAAGATATATTTTTGATCGAAAGAGACGATTTTTTTTAAATAGTTGAAGTTTTGACAAAAAAGTTTGAATTTTCAACCAGTTGAATTGAACGAGAAAAAAAAACGAATTTTCAACAAAATACATGAATTTGCTACCAAATAGTTGAATTTTCAACTTATGAAGAATAAATTTCCAAACAAAAATGAAATAGTTTAACTTTGAGCTAAAATAGGTCATTAAAAAATAAAAAAAAAAATAAAAAAATTGAGAACAAAATTCATTTTCAACGAAGAAAGTTCACTTTTTCACCATAAAAGATTAATTTTCTGCCAACAGACGAATTTTCAACCAATTGAATTAAATAAAAAAAAAATTAATTATCAACAAAATAGTTGAATCCTCAACCAAAAAGGTCAATTTTCAAATTTTTTAACTAAAAAGACGAATTTTCAACAAAATACATTGATTTTCTGCCAAATAGTTTAATTTTCAACTTATACAGAATAAATTTCCGACCAATTATGAGACAGTTTCAGATAAAAACTTATGGAATAGTTAAATTTTCAACCGAAAAGATAAATTTTTAACCAATTTCAATTGTTGAATTTTGATAAAAAAAATATTACTTCTTAACAGAATAGTTGCATTTTCAACAAGATATTAGATTTTTAAACAAATAGTAGAATTTTCAATCAAACGAAATAAATTCTGACCCGAAAATTAAATAGGATACAGTAGATTTTTAATTATTTTAGTTACAAATAAAATAACCAACGAATATTTTTGTATGTACTTTTATAATAATTTTTAATTGGATAAACAATTTTTGTTGATTTCAACAATTTTATTTTCAAATAATATCGTGAATTAAGGGTATTTTATAAATGCCTTAGTCTAATAATTTATGAATTTAAGTGAATTTTTTCATTGTAATTGTCTATTTAGATTTTAAACCATATATAATTGTTTAAATGCAACTTTTTACAGGAAAAAGCCAAATAAACGTTTTTTTGTTGCTATTTTTTTTTAATTTCATTACTTGCTCCACATTTTTATGTTTCTTAACCTGATGCTTCTAATTGTTGAAAAAGAAATTTATTTGTTTAAAAAAGGATTATCTTATAATATTGCAAATTAATAGTATTTTCTTAATACTATGGCCTAATTGATAAATGTGAAGACACATTTCTACTATTTTGTTGACAATTTATTTATGTTAAAAATTAATGTTTTCAATTGAAATTTTTTTTTGGGAATTTCAACTATTAGGTTAAACATTCATGTTTTTCGTTGAAAATTCGTCATTGTTGATAGAAAATTAATTTTATGATTCATGTTTTTGATTGAAAATTCAACTCTTAGTTAAAAATTATTCTACTTCGTAAAAAATGCAACAATTTTGTCAAATTAATTTTTTGTTGTTAAAAATTCAATTTTCTTGTTGAAAATCATTCTTTTTGAATTAAAAATTCAATTACGTACTTTGATTGAAAATTCAACTATTTTTTTGAGAGTTAAACTACTTGGTCATCTATTTTTTTGTTTTTTGTTTAAATATCAACTTTGTTGTTGAAAAATTCATTATTTTCGTTAAAAATTAACCTCTTTGGTTCAACATTTAACTTTTTCGTTAAAAATTCGTTTTTTTGTTAAAAATTAATTTTTTTACTGAAAATTTAACTATTCCATTCCTGGTCGCAAATTTATCTTTTTCTGTTGGAGATTTTTTTCTTTTTTTAGTTGAAAATTCAATTACTTCGTTGAAAAAGCATGTATATTGTTTAAAATTCGTTTGTTTTGTCAAAATGTCAATAATTTTGTTGAAAAGCATTTTTGTTAAAGATTCTTTATTTTTGTTGAAAATTTATTCTTTTGGTCGAAAATTTAACATTTTGTTGAAAAATCGTTGTTTTTTAGGTTCAAGATTTAAATTTTGACTGAAAATTTGATTATATAAGTTGAAAATTCATCATTTCAGTTAATAATTAAGCTCTTTAGTGGAAAATTAGACTATGTTGTTGAAAATTTTAATTTTTTTGTTTGAAAAATTTTCATTCGTTGAAAATTATTTTTTTGTACTGAAATTTTAACTTTTCCATTTATGGTAGAAAATTTATCTTTTTTAGTTGAAAATTTAACTCTTTTTTTTGGAAATTTATATTTTTTAGTCAAAAATTTAACTACTTCGTTGAAAATTCATCTATTTAATCTAAAATTCGTCTTTTTGGGGAGAAAATTAATCTTCTTGGTTGAAAATTCATCTATTTGGTTAAAAGTTCATTTACATTGTTGAAAATTCAAAGATTTTGTTAAAAAGTCATTTTTTTGTTGAAAATTCTTTATTTTTGTTGAAAATTCATTCTTTCGGTCAAAAATTTAAGATTTTGTTGAAAAATCGTAGTTTTTAGGTGCAAAATTTAATTTTTGACTGAAAATTTGATTATTTCAGTTAAATTTACATTATTTTAGTTGGAAATTTCCTTTTTTTTTGTTGCTGAAAATTCGTTTTTTTTTGTACATTTTTTTTTGTTAAAAATTAATTTTTTTACAGAAAATAAAAATATTAAATTTTTGGTGAAAATTTATCTGTTTTTGTTGAAAATTTAACAATTCTATTGTCAAAAATTCATGTATGTGGTTGAAAATTCGTCTTTTTCAGTAGAAAATTAATCTTTTTGGTTGCAAATTCATCTAATTGGTGAACAGTTTGTCTATTTTGTTCAAAGTTTAAACAATTTTTGTTGAAAAGTAATTTTTTGTTGTTGTTAAAAATTCTTTATTTTTTTAACCTGAAATCAGATCATTTCAGTAAAAAATTCATCACTGTAGGTAAAAATGAATCTCTTCGATTGAAAATGTAACTGTTTTGTTGAAAACTCGTTTTTTTTTGTTAAAAAATGGTTGTTTGTTAAAAATTAATTTTGTTACTAAAAATTTAACTTTTCCATTGAAAATTCACCTTTTTTTAGTTGAAAATTCATCTATTTTGTTAAAAGTTCATATACTTTGTTGACAATTCAACAATTTTGTTGAAAAGTCACTTTTTTGTTGAAAATTCATTTTTTGCATCGAAAATTTAACATTTTGTTGATAAACCGTTGTCTTTTGGTTAAAAAATGTAATTTGTAACTGAAAATTGGATTATTTCAGTTGAAGATTCATAATTTTAGTTGAAAATGCGTATTTTTGTTGCTGAAAATTTCTTTTTTTTTCTTGTTAAAAATTCATTTTTTTTTGTTAGAAATTAATTTTTTACTGAAAATTTAACTATTGCATTTCTGTTGAGAAATTTATCTTTTTTTTGTTGAAAATTCAACTATTTTGTTGAAGATTTATCTTTTTTAGTTGAAAATTCATCTATTTTGTTAAAAGTTCATATACTTTGTTGACAATTCAACAATTTTGTTGAAAAGTCACTGTTTTGTTGAAAATTCTTTATTTTTGTTAAAAATTCATTTTTTGCATCGAAAATTTAACATTTCGTTGAGAAACCGTTGTTTTTTGGTTAAAAAATGTAATCTGTAACTGAAAATTGGATTATTTCAGTTGAAGATTCATCATTTTAGTTGAAAATGCGTATTTTTTGTTGCTGAAAATTTGTTTTTTTTTTCTTGTTAAAAATTAATTTTTTTTTTGTTAAAAATTAATTTTCTGCTGAAAATTTAACTATTCCATTTCTGTTGGAAAATTTATCTTTTTTTTTGTTGAAAATTGAACTATTTTGTTGAAGATTTATCTTTTTTAGTTGAAAATTCATTTATTTTGTTAAAAGTTCATATACTTTGTTGAAAAATCAACAATTTTTTTGAAAAGTCACTTTTTTGTTAAAAATTCCTTATTTTTGTTAAAAATTCCTTATTTTTGTTAAAAATTCATTTTTTGCATCGAAACTTTAACATTTCGTTGAGAAACCGTTGTCTTTTGGTTAAAAAATGTAATTTGTAACTGAAAATTTGATTCTTTCAGTTGAAGAGTCATAATTTTAGGTGAAAATGCGTATTCTTTGTTGCTGAAAATTCCTTTTTTTGTTGTTAAAAATTCTTTTTTTTTGTTAAAAATTAATTTTTTACTGAAAATTTAACTATTCCATTTCTGTTGAGACATTTATCTTTTTTTTTTGTTGAAAATTCAACTATTTTGTTGAAGATTTATCATTTTTAGTTGAGAATTCATCTATTTTGTTAAAAGTTTATATACTTTGTTGAAAATTCAACAATTTTGTTGAAAAGTCACTTTTTTGTTAAAAATTCTTTATTTTTGTTAAAAATTCCTTTTTTTACATCGAAAATTTAACATTTCGTTGAGAAACCGTTGTCTTTTGGTTAAAAAATATAATTTGTAATCTTTTACGGAAAATATAACTATTCAATTTCTGTTGGAAAATGTATCTTTTTTTGTTGAAAATTCAACTACTTTGCTAAAAATTTATGCATCTGGTTGAAAATTTGTCTTTTTCAATAGAACGTTAATCTTCTTGGTTGCAAATTCATCTATTTGATTAAAAGTTAATCTATTTTGTTGAAAATTCAACAATTTTTTTAAAAAGTAATTCTTTTTTTGTTGAAAATTGATTAGGGGTGTCAGTTAAAATATTTAATGAAAGTAATTCGAATGGCTCTCACACTCATCCGCAATAATCGTTAAAGGAACTCCGTCGCGCCAAACTGCCCGAGTACTTAGTCGCTGTACCATAATAGCATTTTAATTGTAATCGGCAAATCGATTAGTCAGGATAACTGATCCCTATGCTCTATACTACCGGTTGCAATCAAATAATTTTTAAAATTAATTTACTCTTAGGGTGTCATATTACATTATATATATATTAGGCTCTAAGATATATAATGTAATATGACACCTTTTTTAAGGAGACCCTAATGATTAGGGTGTCCTTAAAAAAAGTTGGTTTTCGTTAATATAATAATTGTTTGCTGATCGTAAAATACGTTCAGAAAAAAAATTGATTCAATTACACCAAAAATACTACCCCTGAGCGTTAAAAACTACCCTTTATGAAGGTTACAATATTATATTTCTTCTACCAATATTCCTGTATCTTATTGAGTCATTTCAGTACCAACAAATCCAAAGAATGGCGTATGAAATCCTCAAAATTCAAAATATAATATTTGCTCCCCTATAAAGGGTAGTTTTTGAAGCCAAGATGATTAGTCAGAACTGATCGCTTTGCTTTATACTACCAGTTGCAATCAAATAATTTTTAGAATTAATTTACTCTTAGGGTGTCATATTACATTATATACATTAGGCTCTAAGATATATAATGTAATATGACACCTTTTTTAGGAGACCCTAATGATTAGGGTGTCCTTAAAAAAAAGTTGGTTTTCGTTAATATAATAATTGTTTTCTGATCGTAAAATACGTTCAGAAAAAAAATTGATTCAATTACACCAAAAATACTACCCCTGAGCGTCAAAAACTACTCATTATAGATGTTACAATATTATATTTCTTTTACCAATATTCCTCTATCTTGTTAATACATTTTAGTACCAACAAATCCAAAGAATGGCGTATCAAATCCTCAAAATTCAAAATATAATATTTCAACCCCTATAAAGGGTAGTTTTTGATGCCAAGGTGATCAGTCAGAACTGATCGCTTTGCTTTATACTACCAGTTGCAATCAAATAATTTTTAGAATTAATTTACTCTAAGGGTGTCATATTACATTATATACATTAGGTCCTAATGTAATATGACACCTTTTCTTAGGAGAACCTAATGATTAGGGTGTCCTTAAAAAAGTTGGTTTTCGTTAATATAATAATTGTTGGCTGATCGTAAAATACGTCCAGAAAAAATTTGATTCAATTACACCAAAAATACCGCCCCTGATCGTCAAAAACTACCCGTTATAGAGGTTACGATATTATATTTCTTTTATCAATATTTCTATATCTTGTCAAGTCATTCTAGTGCCAACAAATCCAAATAATGGCGTATAAAATCCTCAAAATTCAAAATATAATATTTTAACCCCTATAAAGGGTTGTTTAGCAATAAAAGGCTAACCAGAATTTAATTTTGCATAATTTTAGAATTAATTTACTCTAAGGAGTAAGGGTGTCATATTACATTATATGCGTTAGGCACTATTGTATATAATGTAATATGACACCTTTTTAGGAGACCCTAATGATTAGGGTGCCCTTAAAAAAAAGTTGGTTCTCGTTAATGTAATAATTGTTTGCTGATCGTAAAATACGTTCAGAGAAAATTGCTTCAATTACACCAAAAATACTGCCCCTGAGCGTCAAAAACTTCCCTTTATAGAGGTTACAATATTATATTTATTTGACCAATATTCCTATATCTTGTTAAGTTATTTTAGTGCCAAAAAATCCAAAAATGGCGTGTAAAATCCTCAAAATTCAAAATATAATATTTTAACCCCTATAAAGGGTAGTTTTTGAAGCCAAGGTGATTAGTCAGAACTGATCGCTTTGATTTATACTACCAGTTGCCATAAAAGGCTAACCAGAATTTAATTTTGCATAATTTGCGAATTAATTTACTCTAAGGAGTAAGGGTGTCATATTACATTACATACGTTAGACCCTAATGTTTATAATGTAATATGACACTTTTTTAGGAAACCCTAATGATTAGGGTGTCTTTAAAAAAAAGTTGGTTTTCGTTAATATAATAATTGTTTGCCAGGGAATACACAACTGATCGTAACATACGTTCAGAATAAATTGATTCAATTACAACCAAAAATACTACCCCTGAGCGTCAAAAATTACCCTTTATAGAGGTCACAATATTATATTTATTGTACCAATATTCCTGTACCTTGATGCATCATTTTAGTAACAACAAATCCAAAGAATGGCGTATAAAATTCTCAAAATTCAAAATATAATACTTTAACCCCTATAAAGGTTTGTTTAGCAATAAAAGGCTAACCAGAATTTAATTTTGCATAATTTGAGAATTAATTTACACTTAGGAGTAAGGGTGTCATATTACATTATATGCATTAGGCCCTATTGTATATAATGTAATATGACACCTTTTTAAAGGATTTTTTAAGTCAAATTTTTTCTGAACGTATGGTACAAAAGAAAAATATTAATTTATTTTGTCTTCAAATGGAACAATTTTAGAAAGTGCGTCATAAAAAAAAATCATTGATTCCCAGAACTTTAAACCGCTTTTTCTCTTATTTCGCTTTTTTTAACGGGAGCGACGATAACTAATGAACGGATGCTTCAAATTGCTTGAAATTTTCAGGCATTACGTAAAAAATGTGTCTCTATCGTTATAAACAGCGACCAAATTCCTATAAAATTTTTTTTTAATTTTATAAACAAAAAACTAACCATTTTTTAACAATTTTTACGTTCATAAAGAAAAATGTGCGCCATTTATACAATTATGACGATATGAAGGAATTTGCAATAATAAATCCGAAAAGAATATAAAAATATTAATTTGTTCACATCTTCAGTTCGGTTTTTTAATTTAAATAAAATTCCGAAAACACATGAAACTTTACCCAAAAACCAAAAAATTCAATAAATTGTTTGTAGATACAGATTTTATTATTTTCAAAACAACAAAATAATTATATTTTTTTCATTCAAACTGAAGTAATTTTAAGTTCAGCCAATTTTTCAATAATTGCCCTCAAATATTCATGCAATAAAATCGATATTTTCTAAATGGCAAAACCACTTGAGATTTTTAATTAATTAATTAGGATCCGAAATCAATTCGCAATAGACGTGGGAAAAATGTCCTAGCTAGAAAAGTCGTTAAATTTTCAAGAAATTTCCCCTCAAAAGATCACAATAAAAAAATCCTACTATTTTGAAAAAAAAATTTTATTTTTATTTATTAAAAAATTTATTTAAAAGTCTACTATAATATTTTTAGTTCGTAATTCATCTCGTTTGGTTGAAAATTTAATTATTTTGTTGAAAATGCAACTATTTTGTTAAAAAATCATTCTTTTTAGTCAAAAATTCAACCTCTTGGTTGAAAGTTGAAGTACCTACTTTGCTAAAAATTCATTTTTTTTGTTTTTTGAAAATTCATCTTGTTTTGGTTTGGTTGTAAATTAATTCGTTTGTGGTTGAGAATTCAATTATTTTTTTGAAAATTTGTCTTTATTGATCAAATTTAACTGTTTTTTTTAAGATTCATCATTTTAGTTAAAAAATCGAATTTTCGGGCCGAAAATTAAACTGTTTTGTAGAAAAATCGTCTTTTGGCTTGAAATTTCAACAAATTGGTACAAAACTAAATTATTTGGTTCCAAATTACCTTTTATTTTAATTCATATTTTTAGTCAAAACTTTAAATATTTGGTCAACAATTAACCTATTTTTTTAAATTTAACTTTTTTGTTGAAAAAACTTTTTTTTGTTGTTGAAAAAACTTTTTTTTTTCTTGAAAATTAATTTTCTTATCTAGAAATTGACCTATTTCTTGGTTAGAAAATTAATCTTGTTTGTTGAAAATTCATCTTTTTGGTTGAATTCAACTGGTTGAAAATTCGTTTTTTTTTTGGTTGAAAACAAATTTTTAACTAAAACTTGGACGATTCCATTTTTGGTTAAAAAATATCTTTTTTTAGTTTTAAATTCAACCATTTGGTTTAAAATTGATTTTGTTTGGAAAATTAATCTTTTTGGTTGAGGATTCAATTATTTGGTTAAAAATCCATCTTTTTTGGTTGAATTCAACTGGTTGAAAATTCCTTTTTTTTTAAATTAATTTTTTCAACTGAAACTTTGACGATTATATTTTTGGTTGAAAAACATATTTTTTAGTTGTCAATTCAACCATTTGGTTTAAAATTAATTTTGTTTGATGAAAATTCTTCTTTTTGGTTGATGATTCAATTACTTGGTTGAAAATTCGCCTTTTTCGTTGAATTTAACTGGTTGAAAATTCGTTTTTTTTTTTTAAATACATTTTTAACTGAAACTTTGAGGATTCCATTTTTGCTTAAAAAAATATATTTTTTAGTTGTAAATTCAACCATTTTGTTTAAAATTAATTTTGTTTGGAAAATTCATCTTTTTGGTTGAGGATTCAATTATTTGGTTAAAAATTCGTCTTTTTTGGTTGAATTCAACTGGGTGAAATTTTTTTTTTTTTTTTTTAAATCAATTTTTGTTAACTGAAACTTTCACGATTCCATTTTTGTTCGAAAAATAACTTTTTTAGTTGTAAATTCAACCATTTGGTTTAAAATTCATATCTTTTTATGAAAATTCCGCTATTCGATTGAGGATTCAAGTATTTGGTTAAAAATTCGTTTTTTTCGTTTAATACAAATGGTTGAAAATTCGTTTTCTCGTAGAAAAATCATCTTTCCTGATCAAAATAAAACTTTTTTATTGAAAATTCAACTGTCTTCTAAAAAATTCAACTTTTTGGCTTGAAAATTAAACTGGTTTTGATTGAATTTTTATACATTTTTTTGAAAATTCGACTATTTGTTTAAAAATGCATCTTTTTAGGTTGAAAATTCAACAATTGTGATAGACATTTTTTTTCGTCGGAAATTCAACTGTTTTATTAAAAATTGGTCTATTTTGGACTAAAAACTAGTCTTTGATTGTAGAAAAGTCATCTTTCCTGTTTAAAAATGTATCCTTCTTGGTTGAAAATTCAACTATCTTGTTGAAAATGCATAATTTCTCAATTGAAAATTTCAGGAATATGAGGTGTTTGATATTATATTCAATTTCGTCTTTACATTAACTTTATTTGAAAAAAATCTTCCCCTATTTTCGTGAAAAATCACCCTGTTTTCCCTGTTTTTAGAGAATTTTGTGCGACGTTAATTTTTTGGGGTAAATTGGGGGGGGGGGGTGAAAATAGACAAAAAAATTTATCATCCGTTAAAAATTCAAGCAAGAAAATAGAGTTCTATACACGGGTCGCCTTCGCGGTTAAATTCAAGTCCTTTAGCAAGAGTACATGTACTGCCAGGGTCCTTTAGCAAGAGTACATACACTGTTAGAAAAATCTCTACTAAAGTTAGTATACATGTAATGGAAGCAAAAATGCACAACATGAAATTAAATTTAGTATACCAGCGTACAGTAAATTCTGTATATTTATACTGAATTTAGTACACGCGTATACTAAATTTCATATAAGTGTATACTAAATTCAGTAAGAATATACTAAATTTACTGTACGCTGGTATACTAAATTTAATTTCCGGTTATGCATTCTTGCTTCCATTACATGTATACTAAATTTAGTAGAGATTTTTCTAACAGTGTATACCGCAAGAGTCCTTTAGCAAGAGTACATATACCGCCAGTCCTTTAGCAAGAGTACATATACCGCCAGAGTCCTTTAGCAAGAGTACATATACCGCCGGAGTCCTTTAGCAAGAGTACATGAGTGTGATTGTACTGAGTGTGATTGTTGCTACTTAATGCTACAAAAAAAAAATGCAAAAATAAAAATACTCACCCTGTTGTGATTTTGAAAGATCATGAATTGGTGAGGCTGGTGATAAGCTCCTCTCATCTTCACTGTCAGTCAAATTTGTACTCTGTTGACTTGCACGATGTCCTGGATAAGCAGCACCTTGAAGGTGATTTAGACCAAAACCCAAGTGCTGAGACAATTGATTCTGATGGCTTTGTTGCGAGGGATAACTCGCGGACAATTGAGGGGGTAAAATGGGGCCACTTGAGGCATTCCCACCATACACTCTCATTGGTAACCACGCGCTGTATAAGCTCAGGGGAACAGCAAATCCTGCAACAGATATTTAACTAAATTTAGCATTGAATTCCTATTTATTTGCAGGAATTAAAAAAATAAAATAAGGGGTTATCCACTAATTTCGAGCGTGGATAGCACTCGGATGGGTGACCGTTGCATATTTAGTACGTTTCAACTAATGTCACAAGGGAGGTTTGACGCCGAGGATGATTGTGTGCATTCTGGTCTTGATCGAATGTCTACCTTCAAACTCGATAGTCTGAAAACCAGCTGAACTCGGGAAGCGGTTTTCTGCAGTTTTCCTCTCCCCTGACCAAACGTCCAGGCAAATGCGAGTGATTAAATTCATACAGTGATTACAAGCCCACCTTAGTAAAAGAAACATTTTCACATGCCCATACCCAGTCAAGTGGAGTCATCTGGCGGTATATATATTCTTGTTAAAGGACTTGAATTATAATTTAGCAGCGAGGCCGAACATGAGAATAATTATAACTTAGGGACCTACACATTTTTCTTTAAATTATTATTATTTAGGGGATAAACTATCGAAATTCCCATTTATTTATTGCAGGCTTCACAGTCTTCCCCTATTTCCTTCTTTTCCCCTTTTTATTATTTTTTCCAATTGAATATGAACTGAATTAATAGAACACATTAAGAAAATCTAACTGTTTTTAGTAGAGAATTAATCTTTTGTGGTTAAAAATTTAATTATAAGGTTCGAAATTAAAATATTTGGTTGAAAAATTTACAATTTTGTTGAAGATATCCTTTTTGAAAGAAAAATCAACAGTTTTGCTAAGAATTTGTCTTCTTACGTAAAAAATGAACAATTTTGGTAGAAAATTCAACTATTTGGTTGAAAAATAAACTATTTTGATAAAAATTCAACTATTTGGTAGAGAATTAACTTTTTCGTTGAAAATTCATATTTTAGGTTAAAAATTCAACTATTTCGTTGAAATATGAACTATTTTTATAAAAATTCAACTTATTGGTAGAAAATTAACTTTCCCGTTGAAAATTCATATTTTTGGTTACAAATTCAACTGTTTGATTAAAAAATAAACTATTTTTATAAAAATTCAACTATTTGGTAGAAAATTCAACTATTTTTATAAAAATTCTACTATTTGGTAGAAAATTTACTTTTTCGTTTTAAATTCATATTTTTGCTTAAAAATCCAACTATTTGGTAGGAAATTTACTTTTTCGTTCAAAATTCATATTTTTGGTTAGAAATTCAACTATTTGGTTAAAAAATAAACTATTTTTATAAAAATTTAACTATTTTGTAGAAAATTAAGTTTTTCTTCGAAAATTCATATTTTTGGTTATAAATTCAACTATTTGGTTAAAAAATAAACTATTTTTATAAAAATTCAACTATTTTGTAAAAAATTAACTTCTTCGTTGAAAATTCATATTTTTGATTAAAAATCCAACTATTTGGTAGAAAATTAACTTTTTCGTGGAAAATTTATATTTTTGGTTAAAAATTCAACTATTTAATTAAAAAATAAACTATTTTCATAAAAATTCAACTATTTCGTAAAAAATTAACTTTTTCGTTGAAAAATCATATTTTTGGTTAAAAATCCAACTATTTGGTAGAAAATTAACTTTTTCGTTGGAAATTCATATTTTTGGATAAAAATTCAACTTTTTGGTTAAAAAATAAACTATTTTTACAAAAATTCAACTATTTGGTAGAAAATTAACTTTTTCGTTTTAAATTCATATTTTTGGTTGAAAATTCAACTGTTTGGTTAAAAAATTAACTATTTTTATAAAAATTCAACTTTTTGGTAGAAAATTCAACTATTTTTATAAAAATTCAACTATTTCATAGAAAATTTACTTTTTTGTTTTAAATTCATATTTTTGGTTAAAAATCCAACTATTTGGTACACGGAAAAAATTTATCCGTAAAAAAATCACGAACTAGTAGCTAGGTCTCGGATATGAGAAAAATTCATCGGATATTTATGTATTTTCGTAAATAACCTGCGAACTTTGAGAAAGATTGACGAACTCGATGTGAAAATTCTAAAACGGTTCATCACTTTTTTTTACGTGAATAATTACAAAAATATTACGAGTGATTGGGAAAAGATTCTCAGAGCACTCACGAGCTTGCCCGACAAATCTGGGAACTCGAAACTAAGTCTCCCTGTACGTGGCCCACGCACACACGCGTGGTGCGTGTGTGCGCTCGTATGTGTGCCTCGAGCTCGTCGGATGAGTGGCTAGAAGTTTTATAATACCCATTTTGTTTGGCCTCGATGGCTGCGCGTGTTTACGCACTCCTGGTTTATGTTTAGAAACTGGTGAGTCAGCAGTGTTTGAGGTTCGAATCTTCTGAGTTGCGAATTTATAAATTAATACAAAATTAAATCGCACAAATAAAATTTTTCCTCTTTTTATTTCAGTCTGAAATTTTCAGGAACTGTTCGTAGGAAATTCGAACTGTTCGTAAGAAACTTCGAAATTTATGCCTATATTTCTCATAGAAATAAGGATTTAATGTTTCATTTTTTTTATCTCGTATCCGAGACCTAGCTACAAGTTCGTGACTTCTTCACGGATAAATTTTTTCCGTGTAGAAAATTTACTTTTTCTTTGAAAATTCATATTTTTGATTATAAATTCAACTATTTGGTTAAGAAATAAACTATTTTTATAAAAATTTAACTATTTTGTAGAAAATAAAGTTTTTCTTCGAAAATTCATATTTTTTGTTATAAATTCAACTATTTGGTTAACAAATAAACTATTTTTATAAAAACGTAACAATTTGGTAGAAAATTAACTTTTTCTTTGAAAATTCATATTTTTCGTTATAAATTCACCTATTTGGTTGAAAAATGAACTATTATTATAAAAATTCAACTATTTGGTAGAAAATTAACGTTTTCGTTGATATATTATGTTTTTGGATCAAAAATTAAACTGTTTTTTAGCTACTTCAACTCTTTGGCTTTAAAATTTAACAATTTTGTTGAAAATTCGTTTTAAAAATTTTTTTTTTCATCCGAAAATTGCACTATTCTATTTTTGGTTCAAAATTGATCCTCTTGGTAGATAATTTCACTTTTTGATAAAAAATTTAACTATTTTGATGGAAATTGTTTTTTTATTATTTAAAAAATAATTTTTTTTACGGAAAATTTAACTATTCCATTTTGAGTTGAAAATTGATCTTTTTTAATTGAAAATTTTACTATCTGGTTAAAAATTAATTTTCCCGATAAAAAAATTTTTTATTCTATTTTTATTTGTAAATTGATCTTTTTGAGCTAAAAATTTATGATTTTTTTCAAAAATTTGACTTTTTTTTATAGAAAATTAATATTCTTTGTTGGAAAATCTTGTTTCTTTGTTGAAAATTCTTTTTTTTCAGTTGAAAATTAATAATTTTCATTAAAAATTCATTTTTTTTGGTTGAAAATTGAGATAATTTGTTGACATTTTTTTCTTTGAAAATTATTTTTGCATTTGAAAATGTAAATATTCCATTTTTGATTAAAAATAATCAACTATTTGGTTGAAAATTCCAAATAGTTGAATTTTGAATTGAAAAAGATCGATTTTCAACCAAATAGTTGGAATAGTTGAATTAAAGTTTTAAAAATTCATTCTCTACAAAAACAAAAATTTCAACAAAATTTTCAACTTAACAAATATCAATTTTTAACCAAAAATAAAATTTTTAATCAAAAGAAAAATAATTTTCAAAAAAAAGTTACATTTTCAAACAAAGTGATGAATTTTCAACTGGATAGTTGAATTTTAAATCAAAAAGATTAATTTTCAACCAAGAAGATTAATTTCTACCAAAAATGACGAATTTTCAACTAAAAAACAAAAAACAAATTGTCAACCAGAAATTGAATAGTTAACAATTTTTAGTTAAAAAATTAATGTGTGTATTTCTTATTTTGAAAAAGCTGATGAAATTTTCCAGAGCGTTTTGAAGCCTGATTTTTTATTAAGTTTTTTATTCTTTCTTAAATAAACAAATATGACGAAAAAATGGCTCTCTTTCAACATTAGATTTTTGTAACATTAGTTCAAGATGTTACAAGTTACATCATGATATAATAAAAAAAATGAACAAATTATTTTTTTAAAGTATTTTCTATAATTTTCAATAATTTTATATATTTAAGTTATTTTGCAAGAAATTTGGATGAAAGCAATATAATAATGGAGAAAATTTCTCTTGAGATTATTCTTGTTGATATTATAAACGAATTTAATAAACAAATGCATTATTCAGGCATTTGTCGAAAAAAATTTTTTTTTATGTTCGTTCTTTTACTTAGGAACTTCATAATAATTTCCGCAAAATTCATGATTATTTAATCAATTTCATGTTTGTTTAAACAAATTTAATAAAAAAATGAATTATTCGGGCATTTGTCGACGGAAAATTCGTTTATTTCAATGTCAGTCAATGTAATTGGAAACTCCATGATAATTTTAGCAACATTTATGATTATTTGATGAATTGTATAATTTTTCTTAAAACATATTATTGATAAATAAATATTAAATTAAAACGAATAACGAATTGCTGAAAATATGGTAAAGTTACCAATGAAAATGACTGACATTGAAAAAATGAATTGTTCCGTCGACAAATGCCCGAATGTTGGATTTGTTTATAAAATTTGTTTTAAAAATCATAATTTTTTTCAACTTATTATAAATTTTGCTGAAATTATTATATAGTTTGTAACTGAAAAAACTGACAGAAAAAAACGAATTTTTCTCTCGGCAAATGCCTGAAACATATTTTCAAAAATTTCCGGGGACTTTAAGGAATTTCAAGAGATTAAAAAAAATTCGAGGGTTTTCAAAACTTTTGTAAGATTTTCAAACATTTCTAGTGAATTTGAGAAAATGAATTAAGTTTTATTGAATTTGAAGGGATTCTCAGCGATTCCACAGATTTCAAGGTATTTGAAGGAATTTCACAAGATTTAAAGGTTTTATGTCCAAGGATTTCAAGGGATTTTAAAAATTTCTAGGGATTTGATCGATTTTTTTTAATAACTTATATAATTATTATAGTTTAATTTAAGTTATATATTCAAGCAATTTAAAATCATTCATACCTTTTTAAGTGGATTTTAAAGGATTTCAAGGGATTTTAAATAAATTTATAGAATTTTCAAACATTTCAAGGGATTTCACGATGATTAAAGGATTTTATTGAATCTCCAAGGATTTCAATAGATTTCCAGGGATTTAATCGATTTTTTGAGATAACTTATTAATTGAATAAGTTTAATTCAAATTACATTTAAAAGATTTTATTGAATCTCCAAGAATTTCAAGGATTTTCAAAGATTTCTAGGGATTTAATCGATTTTTTCAGATATATAACTTATTTAATCAATAAGTTTAATTTAAATTATATTTTAAGGATTTTAAATCATTTATACTTTTTTAAATTCATTCTAAAGGATCACAAAAGATATAAAAAAATATCAAGCGATTTTTAATAATTTTGTAAAATTTCCACATATGTATTTGAAGAGATTTCTAGGGAAAAATTCGAAAAATAAATTTAATTTAATTTGAATGGATTTTATGGTATTTCAGGGAATTTCACAAGATTTAAAGGAATTTACTAAACCTCCAAGGATTTCTAAGGATTTCAACGATTTTTGGGAATTTAATCGATTTTTGTAAATAACTTATTGAATTAATAAACTTAATTTAAATTATATTTAAGGGCTTTTAAATGATTTATACTTTTTGAAATGGATTTTAAAGGATTTCAGGAGATATAAAAAAATTCAAGGGATTTCAAAAAATGTTGTAGAATTTCCAAATATTTCAAGGGATTTCTAGAGAATTTTGAAAAATAAATCAAATTTCATAGAAATTTGAAGGGATTTTTTAGCGATTCTAAAGATTTAGAAAGATTTTAAAGTATTTCAAAGAATTTCACAAGATTTAAAGGATGTTATTAAATCACAAAGGATTACTAGGGATTTCAAAGATTTCGAAGGATTTAATCAATTTTTTTAAGATAACTTTTAAAAATTAATATGTATATTTTAAATTATATTGGAAGGATTGTAAATTATATTCGAACGCTTTTAAATAATTTATACTTTTTTTAATCGATTCTAAAGGATTTCAAGAGACATACAAAATTTCAAGGGATCTTAAATATTTTTGTAAAATTTCCAAGTATTCATTTGAAGGGATTTCTAGAGAAATTCGAAAAATTAAATTTCATTGAATTTAAAGGGATTCTTAGTGATTCCACAGATTTAAAGATTTTAAGGTATTTTAAAGAATTCAACATAATTTAAAGGATTTTATTGAATCTCCAAGAATTTTAAGGGATTCCAAAGATTTCTAGTGATTTAATCGATTTTTATATATAACTTATTTAATTAAAAATTTTAATTTATGTTATATTCAAGAGATTTTAAACCATGCATACTTTTTTTAATGGATTCTAAAGGATTTCAAAAGATATAAAAAATTTCAAGGGATTACAAAAAGTTTTGTAGAATTCAAATATTTCGAAGATAGATAACTTATTTAATTAATTAGTTTAATTTAAAATATATTCGAAGGATTTTAAATGATTTATACTTTTTTAAATGCATTTTTGAGGATTTCAAAAGATATAAAAAATGTCAAGGTATTTCAAACAATTTTATAGAATTTCCTA
>CAKNYM010052300.1:177863-191780 GCA_932195095.1 Andricus curvator
TTTTAATGAATTTTAAAGGATTTTAAGAAATATAAAAAATGTCAAGGGATTTCAAACAATTTTGTAGAATTTCCAAACATTTCGAGGGGAGTTCTAGAGAAGTTTGAGAAAAAAGGAAATTTTATTGAATTTGAAAGGATTCTTAGTGATTTCACAGATTTGAAGATATTTTAAGGGAATTCACCAAATAAAATTTTTTTTATTAAATCTCCATGAATTTCTAGGTATTTTAAAGATTTCTAGGGATTGATTTTTTTAGAGAACTTATTGAATTAATAAGTTTATTTTAAATTAATCTCGAACGCTTTTGAATGATTTATACTTTTTTAAATAGATTCTGAAGGATTTCAAGAGATATAACAAAATTTTAAGGGATTTTAAATAATTTCGTAAAATTTCGAAATAATCGAACGGATTTCTACAGAACTTTGAAAAATAAATAAAATTTCATTGAATTTGAATTAAGGAATTCTTAGCGATTCCACAGATTTCAACGCATTTCAGGGAATTTCACAAGATATAAAATATTTTATTAATTCTCCGAGGATTTCAAAGATTTCTAGGGATTTAATCGATTTTTTAGATAGCTTATTTAATTAATAAGCTTAATTTAAATTATATTTGAGGGCTTTATAAATGATTTATACTTTTCAAAATGAATTTAAAAAAATTTTAAGAGGCATATAGAATTTTAAGGGATGTTAAACAATTTTTTAGAATTTCCAAATATTTAGAAGGAATTTCTAGAGAACTTTAAGAAATGAATAAAATTTCACTGTAAAAAATGGTTTAGCTGTCCCAGCTAAACGTTTAGCTGGATTTCGTCTTTTAAGAAAATATAGCTGTGTTACCTAAATTTCTAGCTATTTAAACTAGCTGGTACAGCTAAACCATTTTTTTCAGTGTTCTATGAATTTGCAAAGATTTTTAGCGATTCCACAGATTTCAATGGATTTCATTGATTTAAAAGAAAAAAGAGTTTTAACAATTTTTGGTAAAAGAGTTTTAACAATTTTTGAAAGCTTTCTCCAAGGGGTTGATTCCTGCGATTTTTGGTGTATACAAGATTGCGAGATCACTTCTTTTTTATCTGAAAATTCAAATGCGTGGGTACAAGCGTTTAGGCGGTGTACAGCTCTCCGTCGCGTTTTGTCGCTGGACATCTCCAAGTCGTGCGTATAATCATAGTAGCTGGAGCTATACAGCGATCAAACGCGACGGAGAGCTGTACACCGCCTAAGCGCTACCTGAAGCGGTACACCGCCTAAACGCTTGTACCCACGCAGTTGAATTTTCAGTTAAAAAAGAAGTGATCTCGCAATCTTGTGTACACCGAAAATCGCAGGAATCAACCCCTTGGAGAAAGCTTTCAAAAATTGTTAAAACTCTTTTACCAAAAATTGTTAAAACTCTTTAAAACAAAAAAAAATATTATTATTATAAATAATATTTAATATTCCTTCAATATTTTGCTGTATTGAATGAAGTGTTAATATGGATTTTAATTAATGTTTAATAGATTGTATAGATATCAAGGGAATTCACAAATTTTTACTGCGTAAAGTTTATTTATGCAGAATCAATATTTTTTTGTACTTTCATATGAGATTATGAGGGGTCTAAAATAAATCGTTCCTCTGTAGTTTCTCCCATTTTTACAATAATTCCTTCAATATTTTTTGTTATTATTTATTATTTTGAAAAATAAAGATTTTTCAGTCATGAAGAAAAATGTTTACCTAAACTGTTGATCCTTCAAGCCAAAAGACGAGTTTTCTATGTAAAAATTGAATTTTCAGTCAGAAAATATGAATTTTTAGAAAAAAAAATTAATTTTAAACCAAAAAGATAAACGAAAAAGTGATTTCTCAACAAAATCGTTTAACTAAAATTTTGAAATAAAATAGGTGAATCCTCAAGCAAGATTAATATTTAAATAAAAAAGACAAATTTGACAAATATTGAATTTTCATCCAAAAAAGATTTTAATTTGACTTTTCAACATTTAAAAATGAGTTTTAAATAAGAAGTAAATTTTCTTCGAAGATACTTGAATTTTCAACAAAACATTTGAATTTTTAACCAAAAATAATGACTTTTTAACAAAATTATTGAATCTTCAACCAAATAGTTGAATTTTTGTCCAAGAAGAGTGAAATTTTTACTAAAACGGATGAATTTTCAAATGAAAAAATCAAATTAAAAAAAATTTGAATTCTCATCCAAAAAAAGATTTTAGTTTTGATATTTAACATTAAAATATGAGTTTTAAAGAAGTCAATTTTCTACGAAGATACTTCATTTTTCAACCCAAAAAGGCGAATTTTGAACAAAACGGTTGAATTTTTAACCAAAAAGGATGGTTTTTTAACTTTAATTTAAATTATCAAGAAAGATGAAATTTCTACTAAAACAGATGAATTTTCAAATTAAGTAAACCAATATTCAAATAAATCGTTGAATTTTCATCCAGGAAAGATTTCAGTTGACTTTTCAACACCAAAATATGAATTTTAAACAAGAAGTAAATTTTCTATTAAATAGTTGAATTTTCAACCAAAAAGTATGACTTTTTAAAAAAACTGTTACATTTTCAAACAAATAATAAATTTCAAAGCTAAAAAGATAATCTTCAGGAGAAAAAATTTTCAAAAAAAAAGTAATATAAATATAAATACAAGGCAAATAAATTACTAACAAGAATATTATTTCAGGGTAACCGCAAAACTTCATTTTAAAAATTCCCTAATTTTTCCATGAATAATTTTTCATTTGCCCTCACCATTAATAATTATATACCAAAATCAATTTCAAATTAAAATATAAATATTTCAAAATTATTCTACTTGACAGTCATTTAAAGTTATAGAAATTCTCTGACTTTTGCAAGATTTTTTTTTCAAATCCCTGACTTTTTCCTCACTTCTATACAATTCCGTGCAATCTTGTAATCTCGCAATCTAGTGTACACCAAAAATCGCAGTTCTCAACCCCTCGGAGAAAGCTTTCAAAAACGGTTAAAACTCTTTGATCAAAAACTGTTAAAACTCTTTTCCCAAAAAACTGTTAAAACTCTTTTCCCAAAAACTTGTTAAAACTCTTTTACCAACCTG
The DNA here is from genome assembly GCA_932195095.1 of Andricus curvator. NCBI lineage: Eukaryota > Metazoa > Arthropoda > Insecta > Hymenoptera > Cynipidae > Andricus > Andricus curvator. The sequence goes on from CAKNYM010052300.1 coordinate 180,977, forward strand.
GCAATGCAGAGGTTGCCGTCGCCAGACAGTGCTGTTGATAAAGAAAATCTTGCCCGTTTCCGCGTGTCCTTTCATTATTTTTAAAAATATCCCTGTTGGCCCCTATTCCTTGACCTCTGTTTCCAATTAAACTCTCGATTGTAAAAGGTTTCGGAATGGATCGCATCTTGGATTCAAGAGTCTCTAACTCATCAGTCGCGCATCCAACATCAAGTTCAGTTTCTTCCACCGATGAATCCATATTATTATCTAATATAGCACAAGTTACCATACACTCCCCGAAAAAAATTGATTATTGAAGAAACTCTTTTTCCCTATCCCGCACTAACTTTGGTCAGACAAGGGTTTCACTTATGTATCACTTTGTTAGCGCAAGCACTGAAAAATGGGGATGCGCTCACTTTTTAAATGGAAAAATTAACACATCGCAGAGTAATCGTACACTTTTTTCATTAATGGTCCTTTGCATTATCAGATGAAGGCAAATTGTCAGATGCAGCTATATGTCACACCTCATTGATGATGCAATTTTTTGTTAATAATAGGAAAAGTTTTTAAAAGTCGATTGCCAACTTTAAGCATCATGTTCTTGTCTGCAGCTATATGTTGCTTATTGATGCAATTTTTTTCTCAACAATAGGAAAAGTTTTTGAAATTGCTCTCAAGTGTCCCAAAAGATCTGAAACCATCGTCAACTGCTCTAAGCATCATGTCCTATGAGAGTCATACATGCAGGCAATTGAATCTCTCAGTTGCAGATCTACGTTACAGCTATATGCTGCAGCTCTACGTTACAGCTATATGCTACAGCTCTACGTTACAGCTCTACGTCACACCTTATTTATGATGCAATTTTTGTTGCAAGCAATAAAAAAAAGTTGGTAAAACTGTTCTTGGGTGTCCCGAGAGACCTGTAAGTATTTGAAACCGGTGAAAAAGGTAACCGCTCCACATTCGGCCGGAGTCGAGGGGCAACTGGCAACTCTTCAAGCTTTTCAGGCTCTCGAGTTTGCGAGGTGGTGAGTGTAGGACACAGGTTCTATAACCTGGGGGCGGAGTTTCGAACCTTTTGCGCCAGCGTGAATGGCTATCTGCGGACCAATGACGCCACTCGGACAAGCCCAACTGCAAAACCGCCATCTTGGTTTCCACCTCATGCTTTTCAGAAGATTGCCTTAGCCTTCTGATTGTCGATGCTCGGTCGTCCGCAATTAGGAGGGTGTCTCATTCACTCCACTCTCTGGCTTACATGTGTAACAATCCTGTATATAGGTTTTTATTTCGTTTTTTATATGGAGTAACACCCGTTCCTACACAAATCTATTTTACACAAAATATATTGTACACGACGTATACTGATCATATTTTTCCTACACAAAATATTTTCTACACAGAAAATTTCCTACACAGAATTTAATACTGTTAAATTTTTCTTAACACAACATTTTTTTTACACAAAATATTTGCTACACAGAACTTAATACTGTTATATTTTTCCTACACAACATTTTTTCTACACAAAATATTTTCTACACAGAATATTTCCTATACAGAATTATTTATTATTGTTTAATCCTGTTATGTTTTTCCTACACAAAATATTTTCTACACATAATATTTCCTACACAGAATTTAATACCGTTATGTTTTTCCTGCACAAAATATTTTCTACGCAGAATATATCCTACACAGAAATAAATAGTAATTATTTTATTCTGAAAATATATATTTAAAATATTGTACAAAAAATTATTCTGTCCAATATTTTTCCTACACAAAATATTTCCTACACATAATTTAATATTGTTTAATACTGTTAGTTTTTTCCTACACAAAATATTCTCTATACAGAATATATTTCCTACACCGAATTTAATACCGTTATGTTTTTCCTGCACAAAATATTTTCTACGCAGAATATAGCCTACACAGAAATAAATAGTAATTATTATTTTATTCTGAAAATATTTTTAAAGTATTGTACAAAAAATCATTCCGTTCAATATTTTTCCTACACAAAATATATTCTATACACAAAAATATTGAGTGTGAAACTTTTCCTACACAAAACATATTTTACATAAATTATTCCCCAAGGGAGAATATAAAAGAAAATATCCGTTTTGCCTTGAAGATAAGTATCTTTTAACTAATTCCCAATTGTTGAAACAATTATTATTTGTTTAGACAATTTATGTTGCCTGTAAATCCTGAAAAGTGATTATTTTTGGGATAAATGATAGAGTAGATGAATTTCAAGAATAATTCTTCTAGTTTAATATATTTGGTAATTATTTAAACAATTTTTATTTGTTTCAACAATTTTTTCATCCCATACATTGTGAAAAGTTATTATTTTCTGAAATAAATGTCGGCGACAAAGAACCTTTCCTATATTGGACACAATAACTTTTATACAATATTTTTACAATATTGTCAGGATATAATAATTACTATTTATTTCTGTGTATAGGAAATATTACTATTTATTTCTGTGCATAGGAAATATTCTGTGTAAAAAATATGTTGTGTAGGAAAAATATAACAATATTAAACAATATTAAATTCTGTGTACTCTCTAAATATAAATCAGTGAAAAACTCACTGATTGAAATAGTAGTTGGACATTTCACTGATTAAATAAGTGATTCCGGACTTTTCACTAATCATTTCAGTAACACCAGAGTAAATCATGCGAGACATAACCTCTAGGTTTTCAAGTAAAGCGTTGTTGTTATTCTTTTACTTCTGTGGCAAAAATAATTTTCTTAGGAAATAAATATTTGAATTTTCGGACTGTAAGTGTGCTAAATTAACTGCCGGAAAAATATACTCTAACTCGTATAAAAAGTACTTACTTGACGGGTGTGTACATGACAGTCAAATCTTGAAAGTGAAGAAATATGTGAGGTTTTTGTCATTTAGAAGCATCAAATCTTTCGAAACTTTTTAATATTTGATCACATTTATGGGTTTTAAGTTTTTACTATGATTACTTCATTGAATCTACTAAAATCTTATTTTTCATGACTGCTAAATTGACGTGGTGCAGTGCTGCCAACTTTAAAAAGTGAAACTTTCACTGAATGATTAAGTAACTTTTCACTGGTTGTCAGTGACCGGATTCTAGCTATTTGAATCAGTGAGATTTCATTGACAATCAGTGACTTTTCACTGATTCAGATTTAGAGAGTAGGAAATATTCTGTGCAGAAACTATTTTGTGTCGGAAAAAAATAACAGTATTAAACAATATTAAATTCTGTATAGGAAATATTCTAAAAATATTCTTTCGATTATTATACATAATAAAATGTCTACTTACACTAAGCGGCTACTATGTATATATATGTTTCATAATGGGTAACACATTGCCTCATGTGTCTATAACAGCCCTGCGTTTTCGCTCCTCGTTACATGTTAAAAATAAAAATACTTGGAGGAACAAAGCAGAAAGCACAGAAAGAAATTTTCGACGCAAAAAAGGTACAAACAAAGGCTCGTTAACGCACGGGTGTCTGTCAGCTTCTCGTCATAATTACAACCACAACGTACATCTCCCATGAATCCGCTAAAAGCAAAAAATCGGAAGGATCTCCTCCTTCTCTAAACTTGAGTCAATGACTTCCAGAAATTATATCATTATTTTACGACAAGGACCATCTGGAAATCTGCAACAGCAGCATAGCAGCAATCATAGCATTTTTTTATTTTTTTTATTTAATATATTGTTTTTATTGCGTTTAGGAACCATCCATTGTCTCCGTGCTTTTTCAGGACTTTCCAAAGCTTACTTCTATCCACCTTATCAAATTATCCCTAATCTTAGAGGCACCTAATAATAATTTTGTTTCACCATTGCTATTTCTAATGCTGCGTAACTCTGTACTACTACTTCCTTTCATAACGATCATGGCTAGTTTCCAAAATAATTTCTTACTTAATAATTCAAAATTGATTCAACACTATAAAAACTATGGTTCCATTTGAATTGAGCATAATTTTTTTGGCTTCCTATTATAATACCAAATCGTCTCGTTTTGAAGCCATCGTTCGTACTTAATTTTAATTTAATTTGTTAATTTGTAAATTTTATTCATTCAATATATTGTTTTTATTGCTTTTAGGAACCATCCATTGACTCCGTGCTTTTTCAGGACTTCCCAAAGCTTACTTCTATCCACCTTATCAAACGCTTTTTCCACTATGACAAATGCAGAGAAAACTTTTTTTTTAATACCATCTGCACCAGCAGCCTTACCAATCTTTAAGTTCTTAATTATATCCCTAATCTCAGAGGCACCTACTAATAATTTTGTTTCACCATTGCAATTTCTGATGCTGCCTAACTTTGTACTACTACTTCCTTTCATAAGGATCATGGCTAATTTCCAAAATAGTTTCTTACTTCCTTGAAAATCGATTCAACACTATAAAAACTATGGTTTCGTTTGAATTGAGCATCATTTTCTTGGCTTCCTATTATAATACCAAATCGTCTCTTTTTGAAGCCTTCGTTCGTACTTAATTTTGATTTAATTTGTTAATTTTATTTATTCAATATATTGTTTTTATTGCTTTTAGGAACCATCCATGGACTCCGTGCTTTTTCAGGACTTCCCAAAGCTCACTTCTATCCACCTTATCAAACGCTTTTTCCAGGTCAACAAATGCAGAGAAAACTTTTTTTTAATACTCTCTTAAAATGAACCAGTGAAATCTCACTGATTTCCAGTGAAATCTCACTGGTTGAAATAGCCAGAAGTGTGTCACTGACAATCAGTGAGCATTCACTGGTTCATTCAGTGAAGTTCCGACACTGGTTTAATCAGTGAGGTTCACTGGTTTCTCAGTACCAGTAGTCACCTGGTCGTACGCCTTGTCGCCTGTCAGCTGTTTAGGTATGGCACTTATCATTCATCGCACTTTTGTGGTAAGAGTTGTAAAATTAAATTTTAAAAACCTCACTTTATCCTCACAACAATAAATGAAGGCCGGGCAGCAATATAATGGGATATAATATGTTGCGCCTGATTGTGGAAAGACCCGTCGTTATGTTAACGTGTCGCGCTGCTCAAAGTCAAACCCATGTCCAGGGACCTCCCACCATCAAGCGAAAGATATTATATCCCCTATTCATGGCAGACAGGCACCAAATATTTATAAAACAAACACTTGTACACAATAAGATTCGTTTTCACTCGACAAATGCCAAAGACCTGACCGACGACGCGCGCGTACCAGACGACTGGAGGTTCATGTCTTGCCCGCGTGGAGCGCTATATCACTGGTTCAATCTATCATTTGGCGTAACTGGTAGAATCAGTAGCGCTATTTTAGTTGATTCTCTTACTGGTTCGTCCAGTCAAAGTGGAAAAATCACTGGTTCACCAGTGATAATTCAAAATACTGATTCAACCAGTGACAATTTCACTGGTTCAGTTTAAGAGAGTACCATCTGCACCAGCAGCCTTACCAATCTTCAAATTCTTAATTATATTCCTAATCTCAGAGGCACCTACTAATAATTTTGTTTCACCATTTGTATTCACACTATTTCTCATGCTGCCTAACTCTGTACTACTAATTGCTTTTATTACGATCATGGCTAATTTCCAAAATAGTTTCTTACTTCAAAATCGATTCAACACTGTAAAAACTATGGTTCCATTTTATTTGAGCATAATTTTTTTGGCTTCCTATTATGATACCAAATCTTCTTTTTTTGAAGCCATCGTTCGTACTATTTTACTTTACTAACCTGAGATTGAAAAATTGTACGTACTAGCGAACTAAAGTAGTACACAGGGAGTATTGTTTGAATTGCTTGCAACTTCATGTTTAAAAGAAACTAAAATTCTGTATCTTTAATCGGAAAAATAAATTTTGAACCAAATAGTTGAATTTTCAACCAAAAAGGTTATATTGTTACAGAAAAAAGAGATAAATTTTCAACAAAAAATAGAATGTTTTAATTTTAAGTTAGAGAAATAAGTTTTTATACCGATTAGAATAAATTTTAAATGAAATAGTTAAATTTTGAAACAAACCAATGAATTCTCAACCAAAAGGATTAAATGTATAAAAAAAATTGACGAAGAATTGAATAGTTAAATTTTTAGTTAAAAAATTAGTTTTCAATAAAAAAAAAACTAATTTTCAACCAAAACAATGAAATTTCAACCAAAAAGAGTAATTTTTAACAAAATATATAAATTTTTAACCAAATATTTTATTTTTTAATAGAATTTTCAATCAAGCAGGTTATATTGCTGGCAAAAAGAAATTTCAACAAAATAGATGAATTTTCAACTAAAAAAGATAAATTTTTGACAAAAATAGAATATTTTAATTTTGAATTGAAGAAATAAGTTTTTAAGCAAATAAAATAAATTTTTAAACAAACATATGAATTTTCAAACAAAAGGATAAATGTCTATAAAAAAAATTTTCGACGAAAAATAGAATAGTTAAATTTTTATTTAAAAAAATTAATTTTCAATGAAGAAAAAACTAACTTTCTATCAAAAAAGTATAATTTTCAACAAAATACATGAATTTTCGAACAAATATTTTAATTTTTACTGAAATTTTTAACAAAAAATATTAATTTTCTGACAAATTTTCAACAAAATAGATGAATTTTCAATTAAAAAAGATCACTTTTCAACAAAAAATAGAATCGTTTAATTTTTAGTTAAAGAAATAAATTTTTAAACAAATAAAATATATTTACAGCGAAATGATTGAATTTTCAACGAAACAAATGAATTTTCTTCCAAAAAGATTAAATGTCTATAGAAAACAAATTTCGACCAAAAATTGAGTTAAATTTTTAGTTGAAAAAATTCATTTTCAATAAAAACACTAATTTACAACTAAAGAAAAATTTATTTTTAATAAAAAAAATAATTTTCTATCAAAAAAGGATAATCTTTAATAAATTACATAAATTTTCAACCAAATATCTTAATTTTTAATGGAATTTTTAACCTAATAGTTGAATTTTCAACTGAAAAAGATTAATGTTTGAACAAACATGATATAGTTAAATTATAGTTAAAAAAATTAATTTTCAATTAAAAAACTAATATTAATGTAGTAAAGGCCTTTTCCGGAAAAGGCTAAGATTCTGGAAAAATTAAAAAAAAAACTAATTTTGAACCAAATAAATTAATTTTCCAGCAAAAAAGAATGATTTTTAATATAGTTCATGAATTTTCAAACAAAAATCGAATAGTTCAATTATCAGTTAAAAAAATAATTTTAAAAAATGTTAACAAAATCGTTGAATTTTGGAAAAAAAAGATTTTCTAACTAAAATGATGAATTATGAACAAAAAAAAAATAATTTTTAACAAAGTAGTTCCACTTTGTAGATTTTTTATAAAGCACAATTTTTTAGTTATTTAAAATTTACATTTGTGAAAGAAGGTATTCCTTTCTTTGAATTTAAAAGCAATCATTTATTTATAAATGTAAAATCAAATTATTGATTCATTTTTCACCCTAAAGAACCGTAAAGCCTATTTTTTTTAAATCGAAACGTTCAATAAATAAATAATTGTTAAACTCTTATAAATTGTGCAATTCAAAGACTTAAAAAAAATTTAAATCAACACTATCATTTTCAATTCTCTAAATTGAAGAATCAATCAACGAATTTAGAGATTTTCAAAATTATATCGTTTTAGACAATTTTAAGTTAAAAACATTAACAATTGAAAGATAAGATTTTTTTTAAACTGAACAATCTTTAAATTAGAAGTAACATTATTTTAATCTCAGGTCCTTAAAAATTTATCATTTGTATTATCTTAAAACCTCTCAAAATCCTTAAACAGCTTAAAAAAAACTCTACATTTTGCGTTGAAATTTTTAGAATGTTTTCAAAATTTTCAAATTCTTAAGTCTTGGAAAATTAAAATAGCACTTAAAATGTTCCAAATTATTTTTTGATTATTTTGGATGTCTTTTGAAATCTTTTTAAATATTCTGTTAAAATTAATTTTTCAAAATAAAAAGTAATTTTAAACGACTAAACGTCGTTTAGTGGCATCAAAATAAAGTGGCATTAGAATAGAGCCACCCGAGACTATGTTTTTAGAGGACTGTTTCAATACCGAAAACTAGCCTTGAAATGATACTTTTTTTTACAATGAACTTTCTTACGATACGCTTGCTTCTTTTTATTAATGGCTAGGCGGATTCCATCATTCCTCCACGCATCACCAGCCATTCTTCTTACAACCGCAGTACCACACACTCCTGGAACATTGTTTCTCTAAATTCTCTATCTTGATTCGCGTCTGTTTCATCTTCTTGGTTCTCTTTCTTCACCATCCTTATAAGTTCATTTCTGAGAATAAGTGGTAATGGTCCGTTCCGGGTTCAGAACCTCATAACCCTTGTGTCTTACTAGTTCTCTCAGTCATCCGTAACAACAAAGCCAATCATATAACTTTCGCCTCTGCACCAGGTGTACAAGTGAATCATTGCATGCCTAAAACAAGTATTTATAATTAACCGGTCCTTTTCTAAACACAAGCTAATCAAGCTATTCCCATTACCATTTGTTTTCGGATCTCCGAAATTAGCTACCACCCTCTCCGTACCCTGCATAATGACGCAATACTGTATAATTACTGCTGCATCATTAAGCTCATATATTGACATATCCAGCTTCGGGACAATTTTATTCTGAGTTATGTGAGAGTAATCAAAGTACTCATTATAAACCAGTATAAACCAGTATAATCCAGTATGAAGCAGTATAAACCAGTATCAGATAATGCAGTGTATAGGTACATTATTATGTACTAGACCACAACATTTTCCTAAAACTTTCTTCGATTCGTTTTCCTGTAGCTTATCCCTTTTCTCTTGAATTGTTTGCATAAGATTCCATTCCTTCTATAAGTGGTCCATGAAGTGATCTTTTCAGTCCTCCATCTTCATTTCACTACTAATGCTTGATTTTTTATCCCTTATCGTCCACTAACTTAATTAACTAATCTTCTTCTTCATTGGATACCATATCTTTCGATGCACATTTGACTTCTTCCTCTTCTTCTTCTTCATCATCATCATCATCTTCTTCTTCTTCTTCTCTTTCTCTTTCTTCTTCTTTTTCTTCTTCTCTTTCTTCTACTTCTTCTTCTGGCCGAGGGTTTAATTACAATGGCAATTTTGGTGTACACCGAAAAATAAAATGACTCAATATTGAAGTTAAGAAAAATAATTGTTTAAACAATTGATTATTGCTTTTAATAATATTCTCTTTGAATAATGTTAGAAAGTTGCGGTATTTTCTGAAATTTTCAACTTTTTGTCTACTTTTCACTTATAGTGAGGTGATAATTAATGAAATCCAACGAAAATAATTGTTTAAACAAATTATTATTATTTATAACTATCTTCTGCCTAATGCTACATAGTTGCGGTTTTTTCCTGAAATTTTTCACTTTTTGTCAATTTTTCACTTATAGTGATGATTACATCACTAATTAATGGAATTTAAATAACATAATTGTTTCAACAAATAATTATTGTTTATAACTATCTTCTCCTATAGTAATCCCAGGTAGTTGCGGTTTTTTCTGAAATTTTTCACTTTTTGTCAACTTTTCACTCATAGCGATATAATAATTGTGGCAATTTAACGAAAATAATTGTTTAAATAAATTATTATTGTTTGTAACTATCTTCTATAGTAATGCTACATAGTTGCGGTTTTTTCTGAAATGTTTCACTTTTTGTCAATTTTTCACTTATATTGAGGTAATTATTGATGAAATTTAACAAACATAATTGTTTAAACAAATAATTATTGTTTATAACTATCTTCTCCTATAGTAATCCTAGATAGTTGCGGTTTTTTCTGAAATTTTTCACTTTTTGTCAATTTTCCACTTATAGTGAGGTGATGATTAATGAAATTCAACGAACACAATTGTTTAAACAAATAATTATTGTTTATAAGTATCTTCTCCTATAGTAATCCTAGATAGTTGTGGTTTTTTCTGAAATTTTTAACTATTTGTCTATTTTTCACTTGGAGTAACTTAATAATTAATTAAATTTAGCAAAAATATTTGGTCAAAAAATTATTATTGTTTATAACTATCTTCTTATATTAATGCCAGATAGTTGCGATTCTTTCTTAAATTTTCCATTTTTGTCAACTTTTTACTTGGGGCGAGATAGTAATTGTAGCAATTTAACCAAAATAATTGTTTAAATAAATAATTATTGTTTATAAGTATCTTCTCCTATAGTAATCCTAGATAGTTGTGGTTTTTTCTGAAATTTTTCACTTTTTGTCAATTGTTCACTTATAGTGAGGTGATAATTAATGAAATTCAACCAAAATAATTATTTAAACAAATTATTATTGTTTATAACTATCTTCTATATTGATGCAAGATAGTTGCTGTTTTTTCTGAAATTTTTCAATTTTTGTCAATTTTTCACTTATAATGAGGTAATGATTGATGAAATTAAACAAACATAATTGTTTAAACAAATAATTATTGTTTATGAGTATCTTCTGCTATAGTAATCCTAGATAGTTGTTGTTTTTTTCTGAAATTTTTAACTATTTGTCTATTTTTCACTTGGAGTAACTTAATAATTAATTAAATTTAGCAAAAATATTTGTTCAAAAAATTATTATTGTTTATAACTATCTTCTTATATTAATGCCAGATAGTTGCGATTCTTTCTTAAATTTTCCACTTTTTGTCAACTTTTCACTTGGAGCGAGGTAATAATTGTAGCAATTCAACAAAAAATTGTTTAAAAAA
>CAKNYM010052300.1:191790-204978 GCA_932195095.1 Andricus curvator
TCTCCTATAGTAATCCTAGATAGTTGCGGTTTTTTCTGAAATTTTTCTCTTTTTGTCAATTTTTCACTTATAGTGAGGTAATGATTGATGAAATTTAACAAACGTAATTGTTTAAACAAAAAATTATTGTTTATAACTATCTTCTCCTATAGTAATCCTAGATAGTTGCGTTTTTTTCTGAAAATTTTCACTTTTTGTCAACTTTTCACTTAGAGCGAGGTAATAATTGTAGCAATTCAACAAAAAATTGTTTAAAAAATTATTATTGTTCATAACTATCTTCTCCTATATTAATGCCAGAGAGTTGCGGTTTTTTCCTGAAATTTTTCACTTTTTGTCAACTTTTCACTTGGAACGAGGTAATAATTGTAGAAATTTAACAAAAATAATTGTTTAAACACTCATTATGGTTTAATAATAATATTATTATTTATTTTATTATATATATTTGTTTTATTTATACTAATATTAATAATTATTTTTCATAAATTTGACTAATTATTAAGTCACTATAAGCGAAAAGTGAACAAAAATTAGAATATTTCAGAAAAAGCCGCAAATTTGTGTTATTATTGCAGGAGAATATTATTTAAAATAATAATAAATTAATTAAACAATTATGTTCGTTGACTTGAATTAATTATTACCTAACTCTAATTGAAAATCGGACAAAAAGTGGAAATTTGGTTAAAAAACTGAATTTTTGTAGCCATATTCTGAGAGAATATTATTATAAATAATAATAAATTATTTCTTTTGAATTTTATTGATGACTGCCTCGCTCTAATTGAAAAGTTGAAAAATTTGGAAAAACCGCGAGTTTTTAATGCAAAATATTGCATGATATTGCATTATATAGAAAAAAATTATAGGATTATCAGAATTGGAATAAATAATAGAAAAATATTGAAAGAATTTTTGTAAAAAAAAGAGAAACTACAAAGAAATGATTTATTATAGTTCACTCATAATCTTATCTGGAAGTATAAAAAAATATTGATTGTGTACAAATAAACTTTACACTTTACATAATAATTTGGAAATATTTTTAAATAAATTAAAATCTTTGGGATCTGTTCAAATTTGTTGAAATTCATTGAAATTTCATTTATTTTTCAAAGTTCTCTAGAAATCCCTTGAAATATTTGGAAATTCTACAAAATTATTTGAAATCCCTCGAAATTTTTTATATCACTTGAAATCCTTTAGAATCCATTTAAAAAAGTATGAATGATTCAAAATCCTTAAAATATAATTTAAATTAAACTTATTGATTAAATAAGTTTTCAACCAAAAAAATTGATTGAATCCCTAGAAATCTGTAAAATAGCTAAAAATCTTTGAAATCCCTAGAAATCTATGAAATCGGTAAGAATCCCTTCAAATTCAATGAAATTTCACTCATTTTTCAAAGTTTTCTGGAAATCCCTTGAAATATTAGGAAATTTTACAAAATTGTTTGAAATCCCTTGAAATTTTTTATAACTACATATTGAAATCCTTAAAAATCCATTCAAAAAAGTATAAATCATTTAAAAGCTCCTGAATAAAATTTAAATTGAACTTACTCATTAAATAAGTTTTAAAAAAATACTAAAAAATTCTTGAAATCGCTAAAAATCCTTTCAAATTTAGTAATTTATTTTATTTTCCCAGGTTCAATAAAAATATCTTAAAATCTTTAGAAATCTATTTTTTCTTCTATTAATTCTTCTGTTTTCTTCTACAATTCCTTTTCCTTTTTTTCTAATTATAATCAAATTTTACGATTTTTTCAAATTTTATTTCCTGAAGTTGATTCCAGATTCCAGTTGAACATTGTTGAAACTTCAAGCCCTGAAAATAGAAGAAAATTCAAAATTCAAAAGTAGAAAACTCAACTGTTGAAAATTAAACTGTAGAAAATTGAATTTTAATTTTTTTCAGTTTTCAGCTGTTAAAAATTGAAAAAAAATTGATGGAAACTTAAAATTCTATTTTTAGCAGCTAAATTGATAACTCTTAAACATTGAACAAAATTCAACTGCTGTGAATTGAAGGAAACTGAAAATTTCCAAATTTTGTTGAAAAATAATTGATCAATTATCAGTTTTCTTCAATTTGCAACTGCTGAATATTTTAAAAAGTTGAAAATTTAAGAAATTTGAAAATTCATCTGTTGAAGAATGAAAAAAATGTAGAATTCCACTGCCAAGAATTAAATTTTCAATTTTTTCAATTTTTAACAGTTGAATTTTTTAACTGTCGAAAATTCGACTGCTTAAAATGGTAGGAAATTGAAAATTTAACTCATGAAAATTGAAATTAAAAAAAAATTCAACTGCTGAAATTTAGAAAAAAATTGAAAGTTCAACTGTTGAAAGTTGAAAATTGAACAAAATTTAGCTGCCCAAAATGCAACTGTTAACAATTTAAAACAATTTGGAATTGAATCTTCAGCTGTTGATAATTCAACTTCGGAAAATTGATGGAAAATTGCTGAAAATACAATTTTTAATTTTCGGAAATATTAATAATTGATAATTTAATTTTCAGTTTAATTTTCAGCTGTTTAACATTGCAGAAAATTCAACTGCTGAAAATTGAAGAAAATTTGAAACCCGACTGCTGAAATTTAATTTTTTAATTTTCAATTTTCTTCAATTTTCAACTGCTGAAAATTTAAAGAAATTTAAAATTTAAGAAATCTGAAATTTCAACTGTTGAAGAATAAAGAAAATTTCAAATTCGAATACTGAAAATTAAATTTTCAATTTCTTACATTTTTAACAGTTGAATTTGTAAACTGTCGAAAAATCAACTTTTGAAAATTAAAAATATAAGAAAAAGTAACTGCTGAAAATTCAAGCCAATTGAAAATTAAATTTTCAACTGTTGAAAATTCCACTGGAAAATTAAAAATTTATATGTTAAATATGCAAATGCAAAATTTGGAAATTTATCTGTTAAAATATCAATTTTGGAAAATTCATTGTTTAATTTTCTTAAATTTTCAATAGTTCAATTTGCAACAGTGAAAAATTTAAGAAAATTGATAAATGAATTTTCATTAGGTTAAATATTAAGTTGTTGAATATTGTAAAAAATTCAACTTTTAAATATTGTAAAAAATTCAACTTCTGAAAATTGAAAATTCAACAGTAGAAAACTCAACTATTGAAAATTGAATTTTAATTTTTTTCAATTTTCAACTGTTAAAAATTGAAAAAAAAATGGGATGGAAACTTAAAATTCTATTTTCAGCAGATAAATTTACAGCTCTTAAACATTGAACAAAATTCAATTTCTGTGAATTGAAGAAAACTGAAAATTTCCAAATTTTGTTGAAAAATAATTTTTCAATTGACAGATTTCTTAAATTTGCAACTGCTGAATATTTTAAAAAGTTGGAAATTTAAGAAATTGGAAAATTCATCTATTGAAGAATGAAGAAAATGTAGAATTCGACTGCCAAAAATTAAATTTTCAATTTTTTCAATTTTTAACATTTGAATTTTTTAACTGTCGAAAATTTGACTGCTTAAAATGGTAGAAAATTGAAAATTTAAATCATGAAAGTTTAAATTTGAAAAAAATCGTCTGCTGAAATTTAAAAAAAAAAATTGAAAATTCAACTGTTGAAAGTTGAAAATTGAACAAAATTTAACTGCCCAAAATGCAACTGTTAAAAAATCAAAACAATTCAAAATTGAATTTTCAACTGTTGATAATTCAACTCCGGAAAATTGACGGAAATTAAAAATTTAACTCTTAAAAATTCAATGTTAAAAATTTGGAAATTTCGCTATTGAAAGTTTAATTGCTGAAAATACAATTTTTAAATTTCTTAAATATTGATAATTGAATTTTCAGTTAAATTTTCAGCTGTTTAACATAGTAGAAAATTCAACTGCTGAAAATTGAAGAAAATTAGACACCCAACTGCTGAAATTTAATTTTTTATTTGTCAATTTTCTTCAATTTTCAACTGCTGAAAATTTAAAAAAAATTTTAATTTAATAAATCTGAAATTTCAACTGTTGAAGAATAAAGAAACTTTTAAATTCGACTACTGAAAATTAAATTTTCAATTTTCTTGAATTTCTAACAGTTGAATTTGTAAACTGTCTAAAAATCAACTGTTGAAAATTAAAATTTTAAGAAAATTTAACTGCTGAAAATATAACTGTTGAAAATTCAAGCCAATTGAAAATTAAATTTTCAACTGTTGAAAACTTAAAACTGGAAAATCAAAAATTTAAATGTTAAATATTCAAATTTGCAACATTTGGAAATTTATCTGTTGAAACTTCAATTTTTGAAAATTCAATGTTTAATTTTCTTAAATTTTCAATAGTTCAATTTGCAACAGTAACAAATTTAAGAAAATTGAAATATTAAAAATTCAATTCTAAATTTTCTTTAATTTTTAATTTTCTTTAATATTAAACGGGTGGAAATTGGAAGTTCAACTGATGAAAAATAAAGAAAATTTAAAATCCGACGACGGAAAAATAAAAAAAAATAATAATTCGAATGCTGAAAATTAAATTTTCTTCAATTATCAACAATTTCATTTTTAACTGCCGAAAATTCGACTGTTGAAAAATAATGAAAATTGAAGATAATTAAATTGCAGAAAATTGTAGGACACAGAAAATTTTAACTGTTGAAAATTTAATTTGCAACATTTGAAATTTCAAATGTCAAAACTTTAATTGAAAATTTAATTTTCACCAGTCGAATTTTTAATTTTCAGCAGTTTTCCTTGAATTTCTTATTGAATTGCTGGAAATTTAAGGAAATTAAAAACTGAATTTTCAATAATTAAAGTTTTGACAGTTAAACCTTTAGATGTTGCAAATTGAATTTTCAACAGTTAAAATTTTCTGTGTCATACAATTCTTAGCAATTTAATAATCTTCAATTTTCTTTATTTTTCAACAGTCGAATTTTCGACAGTTAAAAATTAAATTGTTGATAATTGAAGAAAATTTAATTTTCAGCATTCGAATTTTTATTTTTTTTTATTTTTCAGTAGTCGAATTTTAAATTGTCTTTATTTTTCATTAGTTGAACTTTCAATTTTCATCCCTTTAATATTAAAGAAAATTAAAAATTAAAGAAAATTTAGAATTGAAAATTGAATTTTCAATATTTAAGTTTTCAGAAGTTGAATTTTTCACAATATTCAACAGCTTAATATTTAACTAATGAAAATTCATTTATAAATTTTCTTAAATTTTTTACTGTTGACAATTGAACTACAGAAAATTTAAGAAAATTAAACATTGAATCGTCCAAAATTGAAAGTTTAACAGATAAATTTCCAAATGTTTCAAATTTGAATATTTACCATTTAAATTTTCGATTTTCCAGTGTCGAATTTTCAACAGTTGAAAATTTAATTTTCAATTGGCCCGAATTTTCAATAGTTATATTTTCATCAGTTAAATTTTCTTAAATTTATAATTTTCAACAGTTGATTTTTCGACAGTTTACAAATTCAACTGTTAAAAATTTGAGAAAAGTGAAAATTTAATTATCAGGAGTCGAATTTGTAATTTCATTTATTCTTCAACAGTTGAAATTTCAGATTTCTTAAATTTTAAGTTTTTAAAAATTTTCAGCAGTTGAAAATTGAAGAAAATTGATAAATAAAAAATTAAATTTCTGCGGTTTGTTCAATTTTCAACTTTCAACAGTAGAATTTTCAATTTTTTTTCTTTAATTTCAGCAGTTGAATTATCTTAAAATTTCAATTTTCATGAGTTAAATTTTAAATTTCCTCATATTTTAAACAGTCGAATTTTCGACAGTTAAAAAATGCAACTGTTAAAAATTGAAAAAAATTGAAAATTTAATTTTTGGCAGTCGAATTCTACATTTTCTTCATTCTTTAACAGATGAATTTTCAAATTTCTTACATTTGTAACTTTTAAAAATATCCAGCAGTTGCAAATTGAAGAAAACTGACAATTGAAAAAATATTTTTCAACAAAATTTGGTAATTTTCAGTTTTCTTCAATTTACGGCAGTTGAATTTTATTCAATGTTTAAAAGCTACCAATGTAGCTGCTAAAAATAGAATTTTTAGTTTTCATCAATTTTTTTTTTCAATTTTTAACAGTTGAAAATTGAAAACAATTAAACTTCAATTTTCTACTGTTTAATTTTCAATAGTTGAGTTTTCTACTGTTGATTTTTCAATTTTCTTCAATTTTCAGCACTTGTATTTTCGACAATGTTCAACTGGATTCTGGAATCAACTTCACGAAAAAAAAATTTGAGAAAATCGTAAAATGTGATTATAATTAGAAAAAAAAGGAAAAGGAATCGTAGAAGAAAACAGAAGAATTAATAGAAGAAAAAACAGATTTCCAAAGATTTTAAGATATTTTTACTGAACATGGGAAAATAAATTAAATTACTAAATTTAAAAGGATTTGTAGCGATTTAAAAGATTTTAAGAATTTTTTAGTATATCAAGGAATTTCGCTAGATTAAAGGATTTCAAACTAAATTTAAATTCGAGCGAATTTCCATAGATTTTAAGCGATTAATCCAATTTAAAAGATTTTACCGGTTTTCAACTAGAGAATGAAAATATTTCAACCAATTAAAAAAAATATATATATTTCAAGGGATTTCGCAGGATTTTGTAGGATTTCCAAAGATTTGAAGGGATTTCTAGTAAACTGTGAAAATTATATTAAATTAAATTTCAAGGGATTCCTAGAGTTTTCTAAGATTTCAAGAGATTTAAAGGTTTTTCTCAAGATTCAAGGATTTTATTATATCTTTAAGGATTTCTAGAGATTTTAAAGATTTCCAGGGATTTAATCGATTTTTTAAAAAACTTATTTAATGAGTAAGCTTAATTTAAATTTTATTCAGGGGTTTTTAAATGATTTATACTTTTTTGAATGGATTTTTAAGGATTTCAATATGTAGTTATAAAAAATTTCAAGGGATTTCAAACAATTTTGTAAAATTTTCTAATATTTCAAGGGATTTCCAGAAAACTTTGCAAAATAAGTGAAATTTCATTGAATTTTAAGGAGTTCTTAGCGATTCCACAGATTTCTAGGGATTACAAATATTTTTAGCTATTTTAAAGATTTCTAGGGATTTAATCAATCTTTTTTTTTAAACTTATTTAATCAATAAGTTGGATTTGAATTATATTTTTAGGATTTTAAATCATTCATACTTTTTTTCATGGATTCAAAAGTATTTCAAGAGATATAAAAAATTTCAAGGGATTTTAAATAATTTTGTAAAATTTCCAAATATGTATTTGAAGGAATTTCCAGATATTTAAAAATAAATTAAATTTCATTGAATTTGAAGGGATTCTTAGCGATTCCACTGATTGCAAGAGATTTTAAGGTATTTCTGGGAATTTCACAAGATTTTAAGGATTTTATCAAATCTCCGAGGATTTCTAGAGATTTCAAAGATTTCTAGGGATTTAATCGATTTTTTGTTTGTTGAAAACTTATTTAATGAATAAGTTTAATTTAAATTATATTCAAGAGCTTTTAAATGATGTATATTTTTTAAAATGGATTCAAACAAATTTCAAGAGATATAGAAAATTTCAAGGGATTTCTAGAAAACTTTGAAAAATAAATGAAATTTCAAAAGATTCGAACAGATTTCAAAGATTTTAATTTATTTAAAAATATTTCCAAATTATTACGTAAAGTGTAATGTTTATTTGTGCACAATCAATATTTTTCTACTTTTTCAGATAAGATTATGAGTGGACTATAATAAATCATTCCTTGAAGTTTCTATATTTTTTACAAAAATTCTTTCAATATTTTTCTATTATTTATCCCAATGCTGATTATCCTATAATTTTTTGATATAATGAAATCTCATGCAATATTTTGCAGTTGAATTTCGTTCAATGTTTAAGAGTTACCAATTACCAAATTACCAAAGCTGCTAGAAATAGAATTTTAAGTTTTCATCATTTTTTTTTCATTTTTTAACAGTTGAAAAAAATTAAACTTCAATTTTCTACTGTTTAATTTTGAACAATTGAGTTTCTTCTCCGTATACAATAACTGCTTTTCTTATAGTTAAAATACCATATCTACGAATTGACCTATATTTCTCCATATATAATATATATAACTTTTACAACGTCCGATCGATTATACCGAGCGTAAATGTGCTACCAAGTACCCAGCGTAATGTCTCATTGGTATAGAGCTCGCTTAACTATAACCCAGCTTACTTAAATACGGGCGGCGTGGCGTCTTCATCCTCGTTAACATCATGCCGCTGCTTTAATTGCGCCTTAATGTGGTCTAAAGTTAGACAAATTTTGTCAGATCCGAGGCAAGATGCCAGCCGGCAGAATATGGCGACAGGCATCGGAAGGGTGATGAGTGACGTACCCTCAATGTATTACAATGTCTATTTAAACTTGCATATCGACGCCTCCATTCCATACCGCTCCACATCGCGTTTAGGCGGAGTACACTGTACTCCGCCCAAACGCGTAGTGGATCTGTACACCGCCCAAACGCGGTTGGGCATTTAGGCGGAGTACAACTCAACGTCTCGTTTAGGCGGTGCACAGCGCCATGTCACGTTTGGGCGGAGTACAGCTACACGTCTCATTTGGGCGGTGTACCGCTCCACGGCTCATTTAGGATGCGTACAGCCCCACGTCGCGTTTAGCCGGAGTACAGTTCCACGTCTCGTTTGGGCAGTGTACAGCTCTCCGTCGCGTTTGGTCGCTGTACAGCTCCAAGTCCTCTCTATGAGCATAGAACCTGGAACTATATAGCGATCAAACGCGACGGAGAGCTGTACACAGCCTAAAGGCGACGTAGAGCGGTATGGAATGGAGGCGTCGACATTAGGAGCCGT
Organism: Andricus curvator; assembly: GCA_932195095.1. Lineage (NCBI taxonomy): Eukaryota > Metazoa > Arthropoda > Insecta > Hymenoptera > Cynipidae > Andricus > Andricus curvator. The sequence goes on from CAKNYM010052300.1 coordinate 200,662, forward strand.
GCATGAATTACGTAAATATTTTTTGTTAAAATTTTGAACTATGCCCCCCCCCCCCCCTATCTCACGTAATTTTCGAAAGATTAAATCTCAACAACAAAAGTAATAGTTACTTTTTTAACCAAGAAATACAATAAATTTTATGCAAAATATTGAATTTTTTCTGCCAAAACGATGATATTTCTACACATCAGTTAAATTTTCAATCAAATAATTGAATTTTTAACCAAGAAGGTATATTTTCTACTAAAAGAGACTAATTTTTTACAAATTACATCAATTTTTCAACCCAATAGTTGAATTTTGAAACTAAAAAAGATCAGTTATTAACCAAAAATGGAATATTTAAATTTTCATTTGAAAAAAATAATTTTCTCCAAAAGAGTTGAATTTGTTCCCAAATAGTTCTGATGAATTTTCTACAAAAAAAGTTGAATTTTCAACCAAGTAATTAAATGTTCACTTAAAAAAAAATTTAACGAAAAAACACAAATTTTCATCAAAGTACTTTAATTTTCAAAAAAGAGATTAATTTTTTACTAAAATTATGAATCTTCAAAAAAAAAAACATTAATTTTTAAAAAAGCAGTTAAACTTTCAATCAAAGTGAAGAATTTTCAATGAATTCGATACTGAACAAAAAATGCAATAATTAATATTTCAACCAAGTAAAGATTTTTCTATTTCAAAGAAAAATCGTTGAATTTAACCAAAAAGGATTAAATTACTACAAAAAGAGATGAATTTTCAACAAGAATTGCATTTTCAATCAAGAAAGATTTTTCATTCAAGAAAGACAATAAATCACATCTAAAATGAGTTTTAAAACTAAAAATATTAATTACTTACCAAAAATGGAATATTTAAATTTTCAATAAAAAAAATAATTTTCAATAAAAAAATAATTTTCTACAAAGCAGTTGAATTTTCATCAAAACAGTTAAATTTTCAACCAAATAATTAAATTTTCACTTACAAAAAAAAAATTAACAAAAAAACCCAAATTTTTATCAAAGTGCTTCAATTTTCAAAAAAGAGATAAATTTTTTACTAAAATTATGAATCTTAAACAAAAAACATTAATTTTTAAGAAAGCAGTTAAACTTTCAATCAAAGTGAAGAATTTTCAATGAATTCCATACTGAACAAAAAATCTCATAGTTAATATTTCAACCAAAAAAGATTTTTCTATTTCAAAGAAAAATCGTTGAATTTAACCAAAAAATATTAAATTACTACAAAAAGAGATGAATTTTCAATAAGAGTTGCATTTTCAATCAAGAAAGATTTTTGATTCAAGAAAGACAATAAATCACATCCAAAATGAGTTTTAAAACTAAAAATATCAATTACTCACCAAAACTGAAATATTTTCAATAAAAAAAAATAATTTTCAATAAAAAAATAATCTTCTACAAAACAGTTGAATTTTCAAGAAACAGATGAATTTTCTATCAAAAAGTTGAATTTTCATCCAAACAGTTGAATTTTCAACCAATAATTATATTTTCTCTTTAAAAAAAAAAAATTTTAACAATAATAAACACTAATTTTTATCGAAGTAGTTCAATTTTGAACCAAAGAGGTGACTTTTCCACCAACGTCATGAATCTTCAACAACAAAATTAATTTTTGAGAAAGCAGTTCAATTTTGAACCAAAGAGTGAAATTTTCACCCTAAAAAAAATTACTTGCAACAAAAAAAGTGATATTTAATATTTCAAACAAAAAAACTTTTTATTTTAAATAAAAATCAGTTGAATTTAACTAAAGAAGGCGAATTTTCAAAAAATGCTTGGATCCTCAACTAAAGCAGATTAAATTTCAACAAAAAATTTGAATTTTTATACAAAAATTGATTTTTACAAAAAAGACGAATTTTCAACACAATATATACATTTTCGAACAAATGTTAAAATTTTTATCCAAATATTAAAATTTTCATCCAAGAGGATTAGTTTTCTACCAATAAATACGTCTTTTTTAACAAAATATATAACAAAAATTTCAACCCGAAAATGTGAATTTTTAACAAAAAAGGTAATTTTTAATCACACAGTTGCATTTTTAACTAAAAAAGATGAAATTTCTACAAAAAGAGATGAATTTTCAAACCGGAGGGACGAATTTTCAACTAAAAAATATGATTAATTTATTTTATTATTTATTTATTAATATTTATTAATTAATTAATTAAATCATTATTATTCAAGGAGAATATCATTGAAAATAATAATAAATTGTTTAAATAATTTTTTTTAATTTTAATTAATCATTACCTCACTCTAGTTGAAAAGTGGACCAAAATGGAAAATTTTAGAAAAAACTGCAACTTTCTAGCATTATTCTAGAAGAATATTGTTATAAATAATAATAACTGGTTCAAACAATTATATCTGTTAAATTTAATTGATTTTTGCCTCGCTCTAACTGAAAAGTTGAAAATAAGTTGAACAATTCGGGAAAAAACCGCGAATTTCTAACTCTGTTCTAAGAGAATATTTCTAAAAACAATAATAATTTGTTTAAACAATTTATATTAACATTTAGTTATCAGTAGAAAGTAGTATTTTATGTATTAGAAACAATTTGTATTAAAAAAACCACAAAAAATCCTAATTAACGTCAAAAACTCGCAAAACCCAATTTTTAACTCATGGGGTTTATTTTGGGACCATATAAAATAAACTTATGGGGTGGTATTTGAGAAGTAATTTTTGATTTGTATTTTATGGCTAATTTTGAAGAGAAATGTTGAGTTTCAACTTGATCCACCGAATATTGACAATTCTGAATAAAATTTACAAAAACGATTTTTTTCGTATGGGAAATGCGCGTTCAGCTTTATGGGTACCTATAAATATCATTTTTTAACGAATTTTTTTTTGTTTGGAACAATTATTAAGGAAGGGAGTTATATGCATGAAAATTCGAAAAAAATTTCCCATACATTTTTGATCCACCCTATTGCATGCCATAAGAGCCCCATGCCCACTTTTTGAAAATTAGATTATTGGCTCCAAAAATCCAAAATAATCTAATACACATCCTGAGTTGGTAAATTTTATAGTTGAAATAGTTGAAAATTGCTTCGATTTTGTTTTTTTAGTAGAAAGTTTTACTTAACATCTGAAGCATCTGTACTTAATTAATATGAGGAGGGAAAGGGGTAGGGGTGGGGGGATGGACGAGGGGTGAGGGAGGAGTATGGGAGTAGTGAAAGAAACAGAGGAAAGGGATGTTTGATGGAAAAGGGATGTGGTAGGGGAAAGGGCGAGTGAAGGAATTATGAGTGAGAGAAGTGGAAGGCAATAAGGGAACGAAGAAAGGAGGTGGGGGTGCAACAGGGGAAATGAGAAATTTAATAATCTGAATATAAAAGTTAACTGATGTAAAGGTTCTAACAGAGAATCAAAATTGATAATATGATACATACTAAGAAAATAGTTGATAAAGATAGCTGAAACAGTGGAAAATTGCTTCGATGAAGCAATGTGGATGTGGTGAGGAAAGAGTAGAAGGGTGAAGGATGTGGTGAGGAAAGAGTAGAAGGGTGAAGGATGTGGTGAGGAAAGAGTAGAAGGGTGAAGAATGTGGTGAGGAAAGAGTAGAAGGGTGAAGGATGTGGTACGGAAAGAAGAGGAGAAGGAATGAGACATAAGGGATAAAAGATAAAGGAAACAGAGAGGGAGGAAGAAGGAATAATAGGTGAGGGAGAGGGAAATAGAAAATGGTATGGTGAATAAATGAGGGGTGCGGGAAATTGTAAGGAGGAAACGGGTGAAAGGGAAGAGGAAAGTGGAATTGAATCATCTGAATATTAACGGCAACTAATCTAATGGTCTTAACAGCAAATAAAAATTGATAATGTGATACTAACAAAATATTTGATAAAGTTAACTGAAATACTCGAAAATTGCTTCGATTTTCATTTTTCAGTAAACAACCTTACTTAAAAATCCTAAGTATCTCTAATTAATTAATAGGGTGAGGGAAAGGGGTAGGGGATGGGTGATGGATGATGGGTGAGGGAGGGGTATGTAGAAGTAGAAGGAACTGGTGAAAGGGTAAGGTTGTTGTGGAGAGGTGCGGTAGGGGAAAGGATGAGTAAAGGAATTATGGGTGAGAGAGGTGAAAGGAGAAAAAGGGAAAGAAGAGAGGAGGTATGGGTGTAACAGGGGATAGGGGATAGGGAATAGGAGATAGGAAATAGAAAATAGGAGACAGGGGATAGGGGATAGAGGATAGAGGATAGAGGATAGCGGATAGTGGGTAGAGGATAGAGAATAGAGGATAGAGGATAGAGGATAGAGGATAGAG
>CAKNYM010052300.1:232198-244735 GCA_932195095.1 Andricus curvator
CATAACATAAACATAACATAAACATAACATAAACATAACATAAACATTTCATAAACATAACATAAACATGACATAAACATAAAATGAACATAAAATAAGGGAGCGTCCATATATTTAACCCAAATTGTTCAATTTTCAAGCCGAAATGACGAATGTTTCAAAATACAGTTGATATTTCAACCCGAAAAGTTGAATTTTTCACAAAAAAGTTCATTTTCCGACAACATAGATGAATTTCCAACAAATAAAGTTGATTTTTTCAACAAAATACTTCAATTTTCAACCTTCTAATTAAGTTTTAAATGAAATAGTTGAATTTTCAACCAAAAAAGATGACTTTTATATCATACAAGATGCATTTTCAGCCTATCAAGGAGATTTTTTTACCAAAAATAGAATAATTACATTTTCAGATTTAAAAAAATTAATTTTTAGCAAAAAAATACGAATTTTCAAACAGTTTAATTCAACTAAAAAAGGAGAATTTTAAACAAATTTTCAACTTATGAAGGAAAAATTTTCAACCAAAAATGAAATAACTACATTTCCTGAAGAAAATTTTTTTTTGACCAAAATAAAACATTTCTTCAATAAAATAGTTGAATTTTCAAATAAATCGTTTTATTTTCTACCAAAGTAGTTGAAATTCCAATAAAAAATATGAATTTTGAACAAAAAAGTTAACTTTCAAGCGATTAGTTTAATTTTCAAACAAAAAAGACAAATTTTCTACAAAACAGTTGAATTTTTAACTCAAAAATATGAATTTTTAATTGAAATAATGAATCTTTAATTTTAAAAAAATATATAATTTCAAAAAGTAGTTCAACTTTAAACCAAGTAGTTGATTTTTCATTTTGAAAAAAATTTAACAAAACATGTAATTCTTATAATTTTAACGAAAAAAGATTTTAACTTTATATAAAAAAGTATATTTCTATATATCGAGTATTTCCACTTTGTTTGTATTTATTTATTTTATTATATTTACATAGTGCTCATTTCACGAGCACTATGCTTCTCGTTAGCAAATGTATTTGCTTCCTCATAGAGGAAGCATTAGTTATTTTTTTGAATAATAGACAAACCAAAATCTTCATTTTAATCAATTTAAAAAAAGAAATTTACAAAGAATAGAAAATTACAAAATAATGCAAAAAAAAGCTTTTAACACAAACACAAAGTAGACAAATCAAACTTTTTATTTGAAATTATAATTTTCGAACTGGAAAAGGGAAGGAAAAGTTGTGTCGCACCCTATTCATTTCCCAGCTTTATGATTTCTTTACAAAATTTATCAGAATTATTCTATTCAAAAATTTATGATCAAAAAGTATGTTCTATTCATGCTTCAACTTTGAATTATGTCGATGGAAAAAGTTTTTCCGTTTGAAACAGATGTTTCAGATATTATAAATGAGCATAACTTCCTTAATCTTAAATAAAGTGTATTCATATTGTAGGTCTATCGATTCGTTTCGAACCAAGGAATCTTTTATATGCTTGCATCAACTTTGAATTATTTCCATGAAAAAGTTTTACTATAAAAACACTTGTTTTGAAATATTATGCATTGCCATAGCATCGTTACTCTTCAATAAAATATATCAATGCTATGGGTCAATCGATTCGTCTTGAATCAACACAACTTTTCTATTCTCGCATCAACTTTAAGTTATGAGAATAGGAAAATTTTTACTATAAAAATTGATTTCAAAAATATATAAATTACCGTAACTTCCCTACTCTTTGATAAAATGTATTAATATCATAGGTCAATCGATTCGTCTCGAACCAAGGAATCTTTTTCATTGTTTCATCAATTTTGAATTGTGTTAAAGAAAAAAGTTTCACTATAAAAAACCGTGTTTTCAAATTTATGCATTACCATAGCTGCCTTACGCTTCAATAAAATGTATTAATATTATAGGTCAATCGATTCGTCTTGAATCAACACAACTTTTCTATCCTCGCATCAACTTTAAATTATGAGAATGAGAAAATTTTTAATATAAAAACAGATTTCAAAAATATATAAATTACCATGACTTTCCTACTTTTTAATAAAATGTATTGATATTATAGGTCAATCCTCTCGAACCAAGCAATCTTTTATATTCTTGCATCAACTTTGAATTATGTTAATGAGAAAAGTTTTACTATAAAAAACCGATTTCCAAAATATATAAATTACCATAGCTGCCTTACTCTTCAATAAAATGTATCAATATTATAGGTCAATCGATTCGTCTTAAATCAACACATCTTTTCTATTCTTGCATCAACTTCAAATTATGAGAAAGAGACAATTTTTACTATAAAAATCGATTTTAAAAATATGTAAGTTACCAGAACTTGCCTACTCTTTGATAAAATGTATTAATCTTGTAGGTCAATCGATTCGTCTCGAACCAAGGAATTTTTTTTATTGTTTCATCAACTTTGAATTGTGTCAAAGAAGAAAGTTTTACTATAAAAACCCGTATTTTTAATTAGTATGCATTACCATAGCTTTCTTACTCTTCAATAAAATGTATCAATATTATAGGTCAATCGATGCATCTTGAATCAACGGACAATTGCTTAGAACATTCTATTAGACATTTTTAAATTGAGGAAGGTTTAATTGAATAAATTTAAATTTTTTGGAAAATGATACCATAAAAAAGCTTTCTCTATAAGGAAGCAAAACAGTCTACTGGAAACAAAAAAGATCAATTTTCAACAAAATAGTGGAATTTTCGACTAGAAAAGATCAATTTTTAATTTAGAATATCAATTTTCAACCAGAAATGGAATATTTACATTTTCAGGGAAGAAAATTAACTCTTATCCAAAAAAACGAGTTTTTAGCAAAATAGTTAAATTTTCAATCAAAGAGATGAATTTTCAACTAAAATTGTGAATTTTAAAATAAAATGAATTTTTAATAAAAGTGTTCAACATTCAACCAAAGAGTTGGATTTTCAGCTAAAAAGTTTATTTTTCAACCAAGAAGATTAATTTTCTGCAAAAAAATAAATGGTTAAGTTTTAAACTGGAAAAGGTAAATTTTTAACCAAATAGTTAACTTTTTAATAAAAAGCTGATTTTTTAACCAAGTACGTTGATTTTTCATAAAAAAATATGAACTATTAACCTTTCAACCATGTACTTGAAATTTGAACTGAAAATATGATTTTTCAAGCAAATAGTTGAATTTTAAACTAAAAAAGATAAATTTTCAACCAAAAATGGAATAGTAAAATTTTCAGTTGAAAAAATTAATTGTCAACGAAAAATGAAATGAATTTTCATTAAAGTAGTTAAATTTTTAACCCAAGAAACGAATCTTCAACAAGAAAGAAAATGAATTTTTAATAAAGTAGTTTAACTTTCTACCAAGTAGTTCAAATTTTGACCAAATAATTGACTTTTTAATCAAGAAGATGGATTTTCAAGCAAATAGTTGAATTTTCATCTAAAAAAGGTAAATTTTCATTTAAAATAATTAATTTTCAACCAAAAGTGAAAAGAGATGGCGCAAGCCCCATTAAGTTTAACATGTATTTCCCATAAGAAAAAAGACTTTTTATTTCTTTTCACAATTGGCCATACAAAGAAAATATTACTTTTGAAATATCACCCCCATAAGTCTGTTTTATAGGATCCCAAAAAACCCCATAAGTGAAAAAGTATGTTTTCGAGTTTTTGGCGCTCATTATGACTTTTTTGCGCTTTTTTTAACACAAATTGTTTCTAATATATAATTGTTAGATTGTTTGAACAATTTATTATTCATTGTTAATAATATTCTCTTAGAATAATGCTAGAAAATGGCAGTTTTTCTGAAATTTTCAACTTTTTGTTCACTTTTCACTTTGAGTGAGTTGAATAATTAATTAAAGTTAACAAAATTATTATTTTTTTAAATTTATTATTATTATTATTATTATTATTAATATTCTTTTCGAATAATGCTAGGAAGTTACGGTTTTTTTTTTAATTTACAACTATTTGTCTACTTTTTACATATGGTGTGTTAATAATTAATTCAATTTAGTAAAAATGATTATTTAAAAAAATAATTATTGTTTATAAATATCTTCTTCATTAATGCAATGTAATTGCGGTTTCTTCTGAAATGTTTAACTTTTTGTCCACTTTTCACTTAGCGAGGTGATAATTAATGTAAGTTAACAAACATGCTTATTTAAACAATTGAGTATTGTTTATAACTATATTCTCTCAAAGTCATGTTAGAAAGATGTTTTTTTTTTAATCTTTAGTTTTGCTTTGACTTTTTAGTTATGAACAAATAATAAGGAAACCTTAACAAGAATCATTTTTTGAATAAATTTAATTTTAAAATATGTTTCTCTCTAATGTTTATTTATCATTTGTTCGTAACTAAGAAGGCAAAGCAAAGTTGAACATTTCAGAAGAAACCGCAACTTTCTAGCACTTATCTAAAAGAAAATAGTTATAAACAATAATAAATTGTTTAAACAACTATTTTTATTAACTTGCATTAATTATCACCTCACTAAGTGAAAACTCGGCAAAAAGTTAAAAATTTCAGAAAAAACTGCAACTATCTGGCATTAAAATAGACGAAGATAGTTATTAACAATAATAATTTGTTTAAACAATTATTTTTGTTCAACCCAAATAATTATTGAATCACTCCAAGTGAAAAATAGACAAATAGTTAAAAATTTCAGAAAGAACCGCAACTTTTTACTAATAAGCAAAGAGAATATTATTAACAATAATAATAAATTGTTTAAAAAATTATTTTTGTTAACTCATATTAATTATTACTTCACTCTAATTGGAAAATAGACAAAAGTTCAAGAATTCAGAAAAAAACCACAATTTCTCGCATTATTCAAAGATAATATTATGAACAATAATAATAAATTGTTTAAACAATTACGTAAGTTGAAATTAATGAACTATTACCTCTCCCTATTTGAAAATCGGATAAAAAGTGGAAAATTTTTGAAAAAACCGCAACTTTCTATCTCCATTCCGAAAGAAAATTGCTAAAAACTATAATAAATTGTTTAAACAATTCATATAAACATCTAATTATCATTATAAAGTAGTGTTTCATGTATCATAAACAATTTGCATTAAAAAAACGGCAAAAAAATCATAATTAGCGCCAAAAACTCGCAAAACACATTTTTTCACTTATGGGGTTTTTTTGAGACCCTATAAAACTTATGGGGGTGATATTTCGAAAGTAATATTTTATTCGTATTCTATGGCCAATTGTGGAAAGAAATGTTGAGTTTCAACTCGATTCAGCTAATATTGAGAATTCTGAATAAAATTTACAAAAACGTCTTTTTTTCTTATGGGAAATACGTGTTAAACTTCATGAGGTTTGCGCCACCTCTAAATATAATTTTTTTTAATGGATTTATTTTTGTGTCGATTCCAGGCTTTATTCATGAAAATTTGAAAAAAAAAATTTCAATGCATTTTTGGACCACCCTATGTGGACGCTCCCCATGCATTTTACAATTCTGATATTATTTTTTAGATAAATTCTGAAAGCTCGCCCTAACATTTCGGAAATCTATGCCATAAAGATTTCGTATAAGCGTCAGGTTTACTATGAAATTCAATACGTCGAAGCGTCGCGACGCTTGGATGATTGCATAGATGCGGAATATTCGTTCGAGCATGAGTTATGTATTGGTCCTCATACCAACTTTTTTCTAAATTCTCCTAAAGCACAGAATAATCGTTTATCACCCTATAAATTGAATTAGAGTATATTTTTAATCAATCAGTTCATTATTAAACCAATCATAAAATTATCATAAAAAAACAATGTTATCCTGCCATCTAAATTTTTCTGTACACTCAACTCCCGATATAAGACCGGTTTCGGGCATGGCTTAATTTTGGCCTTGATCCTTTACTTGCACGCATGACGCAACCTGATGCAACTAACGCGCCGAGAGTGCGGCCCTCGAGCTGTTTGTCACGCTTGACTAAGCACGTCCTCTCCTTCGGTCCCGCGGCTCCTCTCGTCTCGAAACTGCGGAGGCCATCAGTTCTAGGAAGGGCGTAAACCAGGGAGTCTTATATCGGGAGTTGAGTTTACTTAGCAGCCGTTCAAAAACGACGTCACGCTATATTCAAAACTTTTCCACTGCAAAAGAAGATTTTTCAACAAGGAAGTTTATTTTTAATCAGGGAAGTTGAATTTTCAACCAAAAAGATGAATTCTCAACGAAAAGTTTATTAGTTGATATTTCAACCAAAAAATACGAATTATCAACAATATAGTACAATTTTCAGCCAAAGAGATGAATGAAAATGAAAATTCCTAACAAAGAGATGAACTTTAAATCAGAAAGACGATTTTTTAACAACATTTGAATTTTAAATATTTTTTTTCTGAAAAAAGATCTTCTCCTTTCGCTCCGCTGGGAATCGAACCACAGAACTTCCGATTGCCGGTCGGGTGCTTTCCCAAAAAGCTACTAGAGAGATCGAGGAAAGAAACTTTTTTCAGAAATACACGCGTTATTTTGTTAGATAGTACAAATCAAATGTTTCAAGGAATCTGTATTATCATTAGAGAATAACAGAAAATATTTAACGTCTTTTCAGACCAGTGGTTTGATTCTCAACGGAGCGAAAGGAGAACATCTTTTTTCAGAACAAATATATTTAAAATAAATTTCCTTTCATAGCTCCATCTAGTCTGAAAAGACGTTAACTATTTTCTCTAATGATAATACAGATTCCGTGAGGAATTTGATTTGTACCATCTAGCAAAATAATGCTTGTATTTCTGAAAAAAGTTTCTCCTCTCGATCTCTCTAGTAACTTAATGGGAAAGCACCTGACCGGAAATTAGAAGTTCTGTGGTTCGATTCCCAGCGGAGCGGAAGGAGAAGTTTATTTTTCAGAACAAAATATTTAAAAGAAATTTTCTTTCATAGCTCCATCTAGTCTGAAAAGACGTTAAATATTTTCTGTTATTCTCTTATGATAATACAGATGCCTTGAAAAATTTGATTTATACCATCAAGCAAAATAAGGCGTGTATTTCTGAAAAAAGTTTCTTCTCTCGATCTCTCTAGTAGCTTAATAGGACGGGCAATCGGAAGTTTTGAGGTTCGATTCCCAGCGGAGCGAAAGGAGATCTTTTTTCAGAAAAAAATTAATTAAAATAATTTTTAATTCATATCTCCATCTAGTCTGAAAAGACGTTAGAAATTTCTGTTATTCTCTGATGATAATACAGATTCCTTGAAAAATTTAACTTGTAGTATATAATTCAATTTTTAAGATAGAAAGACGACTTTTCTACAAAACAGTTGAATTTTCAACGAAAAAGATGAATTTACAACCAAGAAGATATTTTTCCTAGTTAAGAGACGAATTTTCAAAAAGTGAAATAATTTTTCAGCCAAATAGTTTATTTTTTAAACTTAAAAAATATTTATTTGAACAAAAATGGAATTATTAAATTTTCATTTAAAAAAGTAATTTTCAATTTCAAGAAATGAATTTTCTGCAGAACAGTTGAATTTCCAACCAAGTAACTGAATTTTCAGCCAAAAAGATGAATTTTTAACCAAAAAGATTAATTTTCTAATAAAAAAAGACAAATTTTCAAAAAATTACATAAATTTTTATCCAAAAAGTTGAATTCTCATTAAAAAAATTAATTTTTAAATCAAAGATGAATTTTCAACAAAGAAGATTAATTTCCTAACAAAATAAATAAAACTTCAAAAAATTACATACACTTTCAATCAAATGATAGAATTTTTAAACTCAAATAATATGAAATTGACCAAAAATGAAATAGTTACATTTTCATTCAATAAATTAATTTGCAATGTAAAGAAACGAATTTTCTACAAAAATAATTTAATTTTCAACGAAAAAGAAAACTTTTTAACCAAGGACATATTTTTTAAGCTAAAAAGACGAATTTTTAAAAAATGGAATAGTTAAATTTTCATTAAAAAAACTAATTTTCAAATTAAAAAAAGAATGTGTAGTATATAGTTTAATTTTTGAACTAAAAATGATTTATTTGACAAAAAATGGAATAGTTAAATTTTAATTAATTAATTTTCAATATCAAGAAACGAATTTTCTACAAAACAGTCGAATTTCCAACCAAATAATTTAATTTTCAGCCAAAAAGATGAATTTTTAACCAAATAGTTGAATTTTCAAAATTAAGAAAGACCAATTTGAGAAAAATGGAATAATTTAATTTTCATTAAAAAAATTAATTTTTAAATCAAAGAAACGATTTTTCTACAAAAAATTCGAATTTTCAAACAAATAATTGAATTTTCGACGAAAAAGATCAATTTTCAACCAGAGAGGTATTTTTCCAGTTAAAAAGGCGAATTTTCAAACAATTACATAAAGAAATAAATTGTTGAATTTTTAAACAAAAAATGATCAATTTGACTAAGGATGGAATAGTTTAATTTTTATTTAAAAAATTTATTTTCAATTTGAAGAAACGAATTTTCTTCAAAACAGTCGAATTTTCAACCAAATAATTGAATTTTTGACGACAAAGATAAATTTTTAACCAAGGATGTATCTTTTCTGCTAAAAAGACGAATTTTTTAAAAATCACATAAATTTTGCAACCAAATAGTGTAATTTTTTAACTTAAAAACGATAAATTTCACCTAAAATGGAATAGTTAAATTTTCACTTAAAAAATTAATTTTTAAATTTAAAAAACCAAATTTTTACAAAATATCTAGGTGGATAGGCTGAGTTTTTTATATAAATTCTATATAATTAAATTATAAATAAATCAAATAAATTTATAAAATAAATTATTTGGAATAAAATTGATTTATAGGTACCGTATTGAATTCATTATGAAACGATTAAGATTTCAAGTCGAAATATATATTATATTTTCAAAATAATTGAATTTTCTACCAAAAGAGATAAATTTTTAACGAAATATTTTTTTTAAACAGTTGACTTTTAAACCAGAAATGATAAATTTTCAATCAAGAAAGATAATTTTTCAACAAAGATAGATAATTATTTAACCAAATAGTTGAATTTTCAATAAACAAGCAAATTAATTGTTAGACCAAATATTTGTATTTACAACAAAAATTGGAAAATTTTTAACCAAATTTTTAACCAAAGAGTCAAATCTTCAAGTAAAAAAGACGAAAACCTTTTCTAACAAAAAATATGAATTTTCAAAAAGAAAATTAATTATCAACTAAAACGTTGCATTTACAACCAAATTGTTAAACTTTTAATTAAAATCAACAAAAAATATAATAGTTGATATTTCAGCCAAAAAATGGGTTTCAATTTTAAATCAAAACCAATTATATAAATAAATTATATAAATTTCCAACAAAAAAATTTTATTTGTAACTAAATGGTTGAATTTTAAACTGAAAACTATACATTTTCAACCAAAAAATGAATAGTTAAATTTGTAGTTAGAAAATATATTAAAAAAAAAGGAAATAATTTTAAGCAAAATAATGAAATTTTCAACAAAATAGATGGATTTTACACTAATGAAATGAATTTTTAACAAAATACATAGTTAAATCGACAACCAATAAAATTAATGTTGAAGAAAGTAGTTTTACATTAAACCAAGTAGTTGAATTTTCAACAACAAAAAAATATTTTTTTTTTTACATCCAAGAAGACGAATTATCTACATAACAGTTAAATTTGCAACTAGAAATTATAAATTTTTTGTCTGAAAAATTATTTTTAACGAAAAAAGAAAACAATTTTCAACAAATTAGTTGAATATCGGACCAAAAAAATTTTTTTTTTTTTAATCCAAAAATACGGATTATCTACAAAATGTCTATAAAAGATTAATTTTCAACCAAAAATAGATTAGTTCAATTTTCAACAAAAAAAAAAAACGAATTTTCAACAAAATAGTTCAATCTTCTTCCGAATAGTAGAATTTTTAACCCAAAGAGTTAATTTTTAAAAACTACAAGAAGATGAAATATCTACAAAGTAGTTGAATTTTTAACTAGAAAAGTTCAATTTTCAATAAAAAATAGAAAAGTTAAATTTTTTCAATTTTCAATAAAAAACTGTTAAATGAAGCCAAAAATTACGAATTTTCAACAGAAGAGTTGAATTTACAACCAAGAGAGATTTTTCAATCAATAATTGAATTTTCGACTAAAAAATACGAGTTTTCAACAAAACAAGTGCATTTTTAACTAAAAAAGATCAATTATCTGGCAAAAATTAATGAGCTACATTTAAAAAAAAATCATTGTCAACAAAAAAAAAACGAAATTTCAACAAAATTTGTTAAAGTTTTAACCAAAGAAATGAAGTTTTAACTAAAATAATGCATTTTCAATCAAAAAAATTAATTTTTAACCAAATAGTTCAATTTTCAACCAAAAAGGTTATATTGCTAGAAAAAAGCACAAAATTTTAACAAAATAGATGATCTTTCAACTAAAAAGGATAAATTTTCAACAAAAAATTTCGAAGAAAAATTAATTATTAAAAAAAATTAATTTTCAACCAAAGAAATGAAATTTCAACCGAAAAATTAATTTTTGACCAAAAAAGAATAATTTTTAACAAAACAGGTGAATATTAAACCAAATATTTTAATTTTCAATGGAGTTTTCAACCTGATAATTGAATTTTCAACCAAAACGGTTATATAAATGTCTATCAAAAAAAATGTTGACAAAAAATGGAATAGTTAAATTTTTAGTTGAAAAAATTAATTTAAAAAAAAAAAGAAACTAATTTTATACCAAAAAAGAATAATTTTTAACAAAAAGCACGATTTTTCAACCAAAAAGGTAAATTTGCTACCCAAAAAGACAATTTATCAACAAAGTAGATGAATTTTCAAATAAAAAAAATGTATTTTCAACAAAAAATAGAATAGTTTAATTTTCAGTTAGAGAAATAACTTTTTAGGAAATGAAATAAATTTTTAACGAAATAATTAAATTTTCAACTAAACAAATGAATTTTCTATAAAAAAAGACCAAGTTTCTATCAACAAATGAATTGAATAACAAATTTAGTTAAATTTTTAGTTGAAAAAATTAATTTTCAATTTTAAAAACACTGATTTTCAACCAAAGAAAAGTTAATTTTCAATGAAAACACTAATTTTCTACCAAAAAAGAATAATTTTTAACAGAAAACAAGAATTCTCAACCGAATATTTTAATTATTAATTGAATTTTCAACCAAAAAGGTGAATTTTCTACCAAGAAGACAATTTTTTAACTAATTAGATAAATTTTCAAATGAAAAAGATCAATTTTCAACAAGAAATAGAATAGTTTAATTTTTATATAGAAAAATAATTTTTTAAGCAAATTAAATAAATTGGCAACGAAATAGTTAAATTTTCGACCAGATGAATTTTCTATAAAAAAAATTAAGTGTATCAAACAAAAAATTCCGACAAAAAATATAGTTGAATTTTTAGTTCAAAAAATTAATTTTCAATAAAAACACTAATTTTCAATCAAAGAAAAATTAATTTTCAATAAAAAAACTAATTTTCTACGAAAAAAGAATAATTTTTAACAAAATGCATGAATTTTCAACCAAATACTTTAATTTTTAATGGATTTTTTAACCTAATAGTTGAATTTTTAACCAAAAAGGTTAGAAGATTAATATTCTATCACAAAAGACAAAGCTTCAACAAAATAGAAAAATTTTCAATCAAGTAGTTGAACTTTCAACTAAAACAGATGAATTTTCATCAAAATAGTTAAATTTTTTATTAAAATTTTTAATGTTCAACCAAAAATGGAATAGTTAAATTTTCAGTTCAAAAAATTAATTTTTAACTGTATATAACAACAAAATTTTCAACGAAATTAACTTTTAACAAAAAAGTTCAACTTTTAACCAAGTAGTTGAATTTTCAACCAAGTAGTTGAATTTTCAACTAAATAGTTGAATTTTCAAAAAGTGGTTGAAGTTTCAACTTAAAAACATAGATTTTCATCAAAATAGTTTAATTTTCCATTAAAATTTTTAATTTTCAACCAAAAATGGAATCGTTAAATTTTCAGTTCCAAAAATTAATTTTCAAACAAGTAGTTGAATTTGCAACTAAAAAAGGGAAATTTTCATCAAAATAGTTCAATTTTCCATTAAAATTTTCAATTTTCAGCCAAAAATGGAATAGTTAAATTTTCAGTTCAAAAAATTAAAGATACATTTTCATCAAAATAGTTCAATTTTCCATTAAAATTTTCAATTTTCAGCCAAAAATGGAATAGTTAAATTTTCAGTTAAAAAAATTAATTTTCAACCAAGTAGTTGAATTTTCAACTGAAAATGATAAATTTCCATCAAAATAGTTCAATTTTCTATTAAAATTTTTAATTTTCAACCAAAAATGGAATCGTTAAATTTGCAGTTCAAAAAATTAATTTTCAACCAAGTAGTTGAATGTGCAACTAAAAAAGAGAAATTTTCATCAAAATAGTTCAATTTTCCATTAAAATTTTTAATTTTCAACCAAAAATGGAATAG
>CAKNYM010052302.1:0-105553 GCA_932195095.1 Andricus curvator
CTTTCGAGTTCGAACTGCTAATCTATAATAATAATAATAATAAATATCGTAAATAGTAGATAAGTATTAGGTGTTAGCCGTGGAGGCAGAGTTTGGTAATGCGAGGCAAAGCAAGAAAGTAGGGACATGCGTGCGAGGCGAGGCGAAGCGAGGAAGGCAATGCGATGCGAGCGAGCGGCTTTAGAGATAAGGTGTGGAAGGATGTTAGTTTTAAGGGTTAGTTTCATGAAAATTCTGTAAAAAATGGAAGTGGAAACAAGTCAATTTTTTAAGGCCAGCAGGCTGAAGGATAAACGTTTATCTACTACTACTACTGCATAGGCACCTATAAAAGCATAGTATACAACTTTTACTGCTCACCCGGGTCACAAAAAAAAATAATTGCTTGGAAATAACAAGAAAAATATAATTTTTCGTGATCTTGGCCTTTGACTACGGTTTCGGAACTGAAAAAATTTTTCTTTTTTGCTCATACTCTCAGAAAGTTATTTTCGCAACAACTAGAAACATTTTAGACTCCCAGGAAAAAGAAATACAAACATTTTTTTTCAAATGCCCTACTATCTACAATAAGCATCATCTTGGTCATCCGATTCAATTTCATTATGTATGTTTTGTGTCGAAACATACAGGTTATTTTATGAGAAACAGTTTGTCTTACTTTACACTTTAGTTTTACGTAATTTTGTCATGATAAGAAATTAAAGGATAGTAAATAGAATGTTTCTCAATGTTAATGATAATTTATTTTCCTGTTGATGTCTAAAAGTCACATCAAACATATTGATCCACTTACCGCAGATTCTAAGCAGATAGTGAATTTGCAGTTTAAATAGCAGTGAATATCATAAAAATTTGTCGTTCGCCGTTCAAGAAATCAGCCTGGAAGAAATGAAGACCCCTAGCTGCTTTCAGGTCCTTACCTTTGCAGTTTATCTGGATTTGGTTGGTAAGTGCGAAAAAAGTCGAATTTCCGAAAATATTTTTGATTTTCACGACTTTTTTCGAACGGTGTTTTTGAATTTTTTCTGTTTTTTTCTCGGTTTTTGAAAATAGTTTTTTTTTGTAGAAAAGAACTTTGAGTCCAAGTAAAATCTAGAGGCTTTCTTCAAATTTGTTGCAAAATGAAAAATATTCGAATAATGTCGTGTTTCAATGTTTATTAATTTCCTCTATTAGAAGACGTTTTTGTAAAGTAAATGCTAAATTTTACATAAAATATATAATTTATTATAATTAGAAAAGAATTTTTTTGTAGGCCCGCGGAACCTACTTTGAATAATTTTTTTTGAACATCTTCAAAAATCTATATTCTTTAACAAAAATTCTGAAATCTTTACGAGTTTTTAATCATTTTTCAATCTTTTCAGAACATCTAAATATATCGCAGACTTACACGAATTTTTCCTAAAATTTTCCTTCAAAACCTTTATATATTATTTTTCATAATTTTAGGAAATCATTTGAAATGTATTAAAATCGTTTGAAATTTTAAACTATTTTTTCAAAGTTTAAAAAAATTATAAACCTTTTAAATCTCGTTTGAAATGATTTAATTTTTCAAAATCAAGTAAATAAAATCAAAATTCATTTATGATTTTCCCAGAAAATCAGCATTTGAATTATTTGCAAATCTTCTAAAAACTTCTAAATAACTTTTGAAATCATTGAGATTTTTCATGCAATTTTTAAAAAATTCTCCAGAATTAAAGAAAATTTCTTTTTTCATACTTTTGTCAATGTTTTGAGACATTTTTATATCATATTTGATACATTCTCTTCCAAATAAGTCTTCAGAATAAAAATTCTTCTAGATTTTTCTAGAAATCTGAAGAAAATTATTTTATTCTCTTGAAACCTCTCAAAGTCCTTGAAAGGATCCTTTTTTATATCACTCAAAACCAGTATTTTCTTTTCATTTGCTGGAATATTTTCCAGATTCATATTATTTTTGGATTTTTTTAAAATTTTTGAAAATTCTAAATATCTTTTGAAATAATTAATTTTTTCTAACAAAAATTCTTTATTCTGCACAATTAAAAAAAGCTTCCATATTCTCTCTCTCTCTCTCTCTCTCTCTTTATATATATATATATATATATAAATAAATAAATAAATAAATCCTTAAAAAATGTAATTTCGCTTTTAAAATAAAACGAAATACTTTGACAATAACTAATTTAACTTTTCCCATAATTTAAAAAGTGTAAAAGAGTTAAAAAATTATAGCGTGATCGCAAAATGTTAAGAGCATAATTTTATCTAATTTTTGAAGTCTCGAATGTGAATAAATATAAAAATAATAATAACTATCGCATCAGAAGTTTCCTAAAAAATAATAATGAATAAAATTTTAAATTTCCAAATGAAAATAAAACTACGGAAAATGTTTATTATCAAAATTTCAAATTTTCGAATTTTTTTGAGTCCGTCGAACTTAAGAGTTAAATAGCTCATCTAAAATAAAATATGATTCTAGCAGAAAAATAAAAATTGAAGTGTTTCCGGGAATTTGAAAATTCAGCAGCTTACTTTTTTCTGGAATTTAAACTTTTGTTGACTATTTCCGCAACTTACTTTTTTTGGAAGTTTGAAAATTCAGCAATTTACTATTACTTACTTACTTACTTACTTTGCTATCATTTTCTTAACCCGATTTTAGGTTAAGCATGATTCTAGAAAAAAAAGAAAATCTAAATTTTTGCCCGGGAATTTGAAAATTCAGCAGCTTACTTCTTTCTAAAATTTAATAATTTTCTAAATTTACTATTTCCGCAACTTACTATTTGTGGAAGTTTGAAAATTCGGAAATTTACTGTTACTTACTTACTAACTATTATTGCTCACTATTGCTCACAATTATTTACTTAATTCAAGTTCAAGTTACTTCAAGTGGGCACAAACGTTAAAAAAACCTTATTAGAACGGTTCAAAAACGTCTTAAGTCAGTCCAAAAAATGTTTCTTGAACATAGTATTTTTCAGAGACATTTTAAGGACTTATTTGGAACATCAAACATTTTTAGAACATTATTTGGCCTGACTTAGACCTGTTTTTGGACCATTCAAATAACGTCTTTCAACTTGTACATCCAAGGAACGTTCTTAGGTCGTTTTAATTATGTCTTTAAATTATGTGCCCACTAGGATCTTATATTATTTTTTTCCGTTTTGCATAATTAAACGTCTTTGAAAATTGCGTAGGTTGTTCATTCTGGCCATGGGGACGAAGCGCAGGGCCATATGATACTACTCCAAAAATACCCCGTTCCGGTTGGATCACTGCGGAAGTATTTAACAACCTAGTGGAAGTTAAGCAAGATTTTTTAACTGAAAGAAAGCTCGGTAGTAGGCTTCCGGGGAAGGAAGGAGCCCCTCTAAGACTTGACAAGGGGCATGTTTTCCGCGTAATTGATAAGAAAAATAAGCTGAAATTTCTTGTGCAAATAGATCCCAATACTGGAAAGTGGCTCGCAGTGGCTCTTATGCATTCAGATTTCAGAGGATTCCCATATATTTATCATGGAATCTGAACTTTCATTCGCCAGATCGCTGATTTCCAAATTGTACAAACAATTTTCTTTTCTAATATTGAAACTAGCGACCTAAAAGATAAAATTTAAGAATCTAAAGATTCTGATGTAAACAAATGTGTAATTTTCTCAAATAAAATAAAATAATTTACTGAAAATTACTCCGGCGTATAGTACCTCATGTGCACAGATTTGATCAAAGTATAATACGTTTGCAGTAGATTTTTGCATTATATTCGAAATATAAAACAAAATATACCTTACGTTTCGAGTCAATAACAAAAATAATTTTATGTAATGCAGGCATGATTTACGCGTTTTATCTGCGTCTTTTCAGTACTGAAAGTAGCCGTTTGTACGACAGGAGGATTGGACAGCGAATACGCATGCGCGCAATAAAATAATGCGTCCATGATACTCCTAGGAGTATTAGGGGTTCATAATTGTACTGCGCGCATGCGCATTCACAGTCGACCGTGTACGATTATGGCCGCGCCAAACTAACCTCAAATTTCAGAATTGATAAACTTGTAAATCATACCTTCGTTACATAAAGTATGGTATGTATCAAAGAGTGAAACATCTTTTCATCATCGCGTGTTTGCAAAACTCACGCTCGAATAAAAAGACCGTTTCACTCCTAGATAAATAATTTACTATTATTTAAAACTATCTTCATAGTAGGAAGATATTCTTTCTTGAGGAATTTCTCATCTAGGGCATAATGAAAATCTTATCAAACAAACTCTTGCGGCTCCTTGTGCCTTTTCAGTTTGACAGTTTATTATAGCATACGTCAGTTTTGGCATTACAGCAAATTTGAATGGTTTAATTAAGCATTTAATTTTTGACGCTTTTAGGATGAAATTAATTTTCAACCTAACTAATGAATTTTTAACTAATATTACAAATCCTTAACTAGAATAATTTAATTTCTGATCAAAAAGCTGATTTTTGAACCAAAGAGATGAATTTTTAATTAAAATTATGGAATATTCTTCTGGAATAATAGGTAAATTTTCAGTTTGACTGTTGGATCTCGCGCTTCGCGCTCGATTATGTATTCACCTCGCGCTACGCGCTCGGGCGTATTTGCATCGCGCTTTACGCTCGGCTCCTCTAGATTTTTGAACTTCGTGTTCGACTTCGATGAAAAGAAAAAGTTTGTTTGCAAATATTATAAAATTATCAAAACCTCTACATATTAAGTGATTGTTAAATTTGTTTTTATTTTAAACTGAAAAGGAACTTTATTTACTCAAGGTTCTATCGACCTTAAGGAATACACTCTCATCCAGACACTCGCGCTTCGCGCTCGATATTTGATTTGAAAATCATTTGAACCGTATGATAGAAACAAAAAAGTTTGAGCGCACTTACGGCGTGCGATTTGGTAAATACACTGAGCGCGCACTTTGTGCTTCGTGTTATATGTTCTTCATGTACAAATTACTAAATTGTTATTTGATTTCAAATGAAAAGTAATGATATAATTAAGGCGACAAATTTTATTAGTTAACATTTTATTTTAGCTTGTGCCGTTTATCAAAAAAGTTAATTTTTTCATTTTGAATATATTCTTACCACAAAAATTGATTACGGGTTTGTAAGTCTTTTTTGAATGCAAAATTTTTTCCCATTCATATGTTTTCGTACCTTGCATTGTTTTTTCAAAAATTTGATTTTTTTTACTGTCAATGTTATTTTCACGAATAAAACAAAAACCACGCATCCTATCGAAACATGAGTCACAATAAATTTGTACCTCTTCCTTGGATGAACAAATTTTGTTTCAGTCATTTTTTCGTAGCTGGTAATATTAGTCTGAAAATTTGATTTTTCTATTTTCAATGCGGTTTTTTACGAATAAAACAAAAACTGCGCGTCATATCAAAAAGTGAATGATAAGAAATTTGTAGATCTTTTTTAGGTGCACAATTTTGGTGAGAGAAAGTTTTTCTCCTCTTGACTTTTTTTCATATCGTGCGTTTTTCGGCTTAAAATGTTCATTTTCGTTTGTTTTTTGGAATTTTGAAAATGCTATAACTCCAGTAATTTTTTTTTCATCACGAAAAGTCATAAGAATATTTTGTTCCTCATTTTGCGTACTACTAATAACCGTACATAGAATTTTCAAATCTTCCAAAAAAGTGGTCTCAAAAATTTTCAAAATGTGCTCACTTTTTGGATTTTCATCCAAAATAGCTGGTTAACGAACTCGTTCTCTATTTTTCGGCCATAAAAAAGTGTGCCAAAGCTCAATCAAATCTGATCATTTTTTCGAAAGTTATCGTGGCTACAGACAGACAGACAGACAGACTGACTGACAGACAGACAGACAGACTACAGACTACAGACAGACAGACACCTTGGTAAAAATCGTTTTTTCTAGCTCAGGGGGTCTCAAAACGTGGAGATTTGATGAAAACCGACTATGTCAATTTTTACATAAAACCAATACCTTCTCATTAGAGTGAGAATGTAATAGAATAGTGTAATTTTCAGTTAAAAGAATTAATTTTGAACCTAACTGATGAATTTTCAACTAAAATGATGAATCTTCAACTGAAATAGTTGAATTTTAAACTAAAAAGATGGGGTTTCAACTAAAACAATGAATCTTCAACTGAAATAGTTGAATTTTGAACAACAAGAAAATTAATTTTTACTAAAAAAGATGAATTGTAAACCAAAACTTAAATAATTAAATTTTATATTTAAAAAATTAATGTTCAATCAAATAGATGAATTTTCAACTAAAACTATGAAATATTCAATTGTAATAAGTTAAATTTTCATTTAAAAAAATTACTTTCAACAAAAAAAACTAACTTTCAAAAAAATAGTTAAGTTTTAAACAAAGTGATGAATTTTCAACTAAAATTGTAAATCTTTAACTGGAATAGTTGAATGTTAAACCAGAAAGATGAATTTTCAACTAAAATGATGAATCATTAACTAGAATAATTGAATTTTTAACCAAAAAGATGAATTTTCAACCAAAGAGATGAATTTTCAACTAAAATTATGGAATATTGAACTGGAATAATAGGTGCATTTTCAGTTTTGAAAAAATAATAATTTTTAACAAAAAAGGAACAAGTTTTCTGCAAAATATTTCAATTTTCGGCAAAAAATTCCTTTTCATCCAAAGAGAAAACAAGTTTTAAATATTCAACTGGATGACTTGAATTTTCATGAGAAAAGAATAATTTCTAATCAAGAATATTAACTTTCAAAGAAAAAGATAATAATTTTCTACCAAACAAAATCGATTTTTTACCAAAATACGTGAATTTTTAACGGAATAGTTAAATTTTCAATTAAAAAAAGACCAATTTTCATCCAAATTCTTGAATTTTGAAATAGAAAAGATCAATTTTCAACCAAAAATGGAACAGGTAAATTTTCAGTTGAAGAAATTAATATTCAACCATGAAGATTGATTTTCTACAAAAAAAAAGAATTTTTCAGAAAGTACATACAGATTCAACCAAAAATAGAATAGTTAAATTTTCTTTTAAAAATCTAATTCTTAACAACATAAAAAACGGATTTCCAGCAAAATAGTTAAATTTTCTACTAAAATAGTTAAATTTTGAGTTAAAAAAATTAATTTGCAACTAAAATGATGAATCTTCAACCACAAAAATTAATGTTTAAGAAAAGATTTTAACTTTCAACCAAATACTTGAATTTTTAAATAAAAAAAGATGAATTCGCAACGAACAATGTAACAAAATTTTCTATTATAATTCAGAAATATTTCTTCTTTGAAATTCTACTGCTACTCTAAAAACTACTTGAAGTACTTTCATTTTCTAAAATTTGGAAGAGGGTTCTTTCAAATTGTGACGAATTCTGACTTGGAAAAGGGATTTTTTCAAATTCCTTCCTTCTCAATCTGAATTATAATTCTTCTTAAAAATTTCCATTCCATGTAAAAAATGCCTGTCCTAAAGTACAAAATAAATAACTGCAAAAGGTTTTTCTTGTAATGCAAAAAAATAGAAATGCTTTCTCTTATAAAGTATAGACCTTAAATGGCTATCTAACATTTTATTGTAATTTTGATGTTCATCTAATTAATGAAATAAACTTTTATAAAATAACAGGAATAATAATTTTAAGACATATACATATTTAAAAAGGCTTTTAATTTAAGTTCATGTTTTCACAGGTTTCAAAGGTAACAATTTTATTTTTATTTTGCAACTCGGTTACGGAAAAAATTAAATTACTTAATTTACCATTCAACATGTATAATTTGACCTCTGAACGCATCTTAAGTGGTATTTAGTAAAATAGCCGCGTTTACGATATTCCATGCAAAAGTTACAATTTGAAATAGTAAAATTTGTTAAATTCTTATTTTTTAATAGGAAAATCTATTCTCCAATATCATTAACTGTCATTTGATACTGCATGATATTGTACCTTTCAATAATTTTCATGATCTTCTAAGTTTCTATAATTTGAACTTAAAATTGTAGTTTCATATGCGCAACTCTAAAATAGTTCAATTTTTGAGGACCTGAAACGTAACGTGTTTAGATGTTAAAGGAATTTAAATAAATTTTCCGGGATCTTAGAGGATTTAATATGGCTTCAAATATATCAAGGGATATCAATTTTTTCAAAGTTTTCGAAATATATTACAGTATTTTCAAGGAGTCTCAGAAACTTTAAAACGATTTAAATAATTTTGAAAAATTTTCAAGGATACTAATGAAGTTCAGGGATTTAAAATAATTTCATGTGGTTTTAAATAAATCCAAGAAATTTCGTAATATTTTAATGGATTTGAAAGGGCTTTTCACGACAATTGAAGAACTTTAACAAATTTTCAGAGATTTTCAAGCATTTTAAAATTTTGTTAATGATCCTAAAGATTTTCATAGATTTGACGATTCCTTTTAAGATTTCATGAAATTTTCAATAGATTTTAAAGATTTCAAGAGATTTCGAGGGATTTTAATGATTTCAGGGTAGTTTAAAATATATCAAGTAATTTTATATTTATTTCAAGAATTAAAAGAGATTTAAAGGGATTTAAAGGGATTTTAAATTATTTTAAAATACTTCAAATGTTTTAAAGTATTTAGAAAGATTGAATTAAGAGCGCTGTAAATTCCCAAAATTTCGAGAAAAAATATTGAAATTTTAACAAAAAAGTTAAAATTTTGAACAAATAGGTATCACATTTACATAAAACAGTATTCTCAAAAATTATTATTTTCAAGTCAAATAACCTGCGCTTTTGGTAAGTTTATGAAAATAAATTTTTCTTTGAAATACTTATTAAAAATAATTAATTTTTTTCACAATTTTGAATGTTTTTTTTAAACACAATTTTTAAATTTTATTACATACTTTCCTAATTCTTTTCTGAAAATACTACCTTAGATAACTTTTTTTAAACCTAAAAAGACTATTGTAAAAGATTTTTTTTTTTAAACAGATTGAAGAATTTTTTTCACTTTTACCACATCCACATATCTTGTTGAACAATTTTGAAATTTTTTTAGCAAATTACAATTTTTTTATTTTATCAGATTAAATGCTCAATTGGGAATGTTTTTAATTTTGTAATGTTTAGTTTTCAATGTTAATTTTGTGAACCAGATAAAACCAATTCAAAATGTACAGATGTAATTGCTCCTTCAGAATGATTACATTTTTATGAGCCTTACATTTGAATTTAATTAGTTTTGAAGGCTGGAAATTTTTTAATTTCACTAGGTTTCAAAGAAGCATTTTGTAGTTTTTATCTTCAAAAGTTCATGACTATTTTAATATCAACTAGTAAAATATAGTCCGTAAAACTAAAAACAAATTCAAATCCTTTGAATCTTGTAAATACTATTGAAAGTCCTCAAGTCTTATAAAATTATTTTTGGTACCCCGTAAAGATTGGGAAGGAAAAAATTTATTAAATTGAAAATGACAACACAGCAGAACAAAAAACATTAAAAAAATTACAATCTAAATGAGTTTGACTCAGCTTTTCCTAATTCCGCAGAAGAAACAGTAATACATAATTAGGTATATTTAAATTTTTAGGTAATGTGATTAACTTAAGATCGTTTTTCCAGCAACATTAGAGGAGAACTTTCCTAAAATAAGATTTCAGAGGTGACATTTGAAAAAAAATGATACATAAAGACTTATTTTCTCAGTAAAGAAATTTAATAGATTTGGTTTCCTGTGGCTAGAAACTATCTCACGATCAAATTTTTCAATGATAAAGTAACTCAAGAATTTTTCAGAAAGACATTTCTGTATTTAAATTCGTATTCATTTCAGAAAAAGGCGTTCAAAGTTTATAAATGAAATACCAATAAATGGGAAAGATGAAATATCCAAGATAATTAAAAAATCCAATGTTATTCATTGTGAATCAAATAAAAAATGGACATTTTTTTGCAACTGTTATTTTGGTAATTTAGTAGAAGGATAATTTTTGCTATCTCCTATATGGGCGAGAGTGGTCCTAAGTCGGCACAGTAAGAGTTTTTGTCCAAGACAGAGAATAAAAAGGGTTTAATGGCGCATTAATGTCCTTGGTCAGGTACCATGATCCTCTACCTACAATTCTATGGCGTTCAGAGCAGTGTGAAGTGATTTTTGCAGATTTCTGCTATTTCTGAAAATGGTGGTCCTAAGCCGGCACCCCCTGGTCATGAGTCGACACAACATTTTTTTCATTCAAATGCAAGAAAAAGAGCAGTTTATGTAAGTTTTAGGAGGAAATGAACAAATTTAAACCATTTACAAATGAAAAAACCAAGACTCGAGTGAAATGGAATTGAAACAAAATAAAATAACACACGAATAACAAGAAAAGCAAAAAAAAAGGTGCTGATTCAGGACCACCTAGTTGGTGCCGACTCAGGACCACTACGTATGTTCACACATTTCATACTATTACGCACAGGAAACAAATCCGAATGAAAAATCGACTTTATCAGGCGGAAGCACACAGAACACAGAAACCAACGCACTTATTTCATTGATCTTTTCAAAATATTTACACACCTGTCGCTGCATCACAAGAATGGAAGAAAATGGAATTCCTTTTGCACGAAAAATACGATAAAGTGGTTGAGCCGACACACGCGCTATCCCTGTGAAACGCGAGGGTGCCGACCTAACTCATAGTGCCGACTTAGGACCACTTTCCTCTATTGTATACCATTAAGCCATTTCCCTTTCAGGGTAGGCGTGACACTACCCGATTCGGGTATGTGTTTCTAGGTGGATAGTTTCTTGTAGTAAATAACTACAAGTGTGGGCTCACCACACCCACGATTAATTTTCTATAAACAAGATGTAGTTTACAATGTAAAGTCATTTAAAAAAATATGATTCATAACTTTGATGATCAATTATAATGTCACTAGCCATAATTATTCACGCGCTATGCGCTTTAGAAGCTTCTGATTAGCAGCCAAATTCTCAATATAAATATTTCTGCATGACCATTAAAAATAAAAAAAGTTTTTGGTAATTTCCCGATTTATACGAAACATTTTTGCAAATTATGAAAATGAGGAAATTGAAGCTTCATACCTAAAAAAAATGTTTAATTTCAATATTGTATATCCTTAATTACGAAATCTAGGATTCAAAGCATTAGAACTTTTCTGATAAATTTATTTAAAAAATGGTATCATAATCGAGGTTTGAGGATTTACATAATTTCAAAAGATTTAAAGGATATTAAGCTATTTTAATAGATCGCAAATCATTTGAAGTGATTTAAACAATTTCAAATAACGTCAACGAATTTTGTAGTATTTTTAAAGATTTCAGAGGATTTGAAATATTTCAAAAGATATGAGGCATTTTATAGGACTTCCAATTATTTCTAATAATTTACGGTATTTTAAATATATTAGGCTATTCTAACCGATTCTACAAAATTTCAAGAAATTAAACAAATTTCCAGGAATGCCAAAGAATTTTGTAGCATTTCCAAAGATTTCAAGGAATTTCAAAGAATTTAATAAGACTTAAGAGCCAAATAATTTCCAGACGTTTCATAAACTCCAAGGGATTCAAAAAATTGTTGTAGGATGTACAAAGATTTTAAATTCGATTTTAAGGGATTTCTAGAAAACTATAGAAAAGAAATGAAATGAAATTAAATTTCAAAGGGTTTTGAGGTATTTCAAGGAATTTGAATAAATTTAATGAATCTCATTGAATCCCCAAGGATTTCAAAAATTTCTACGGATTTTAATGTTTTTCTTTTAATGCAAATTTTATATAAGAGTTAATTTTAATTTATATCCGAGGAACTTCAAGTTAGTTAAAAAAAAATGCCAAAGAATTACGCGACATTTTGAAGAATGTTGTAGGATTTCTAAAGATTTGAAGCTCGATTTTTAAGGAATTTCTAGAGAACTTTCGAGGAATTTGAAGGGATTCCAAGATATTTAAGAAGATTTGATACCAGATTTTTTTTTAATTGGCCTATTTTTTCCATGAAATAATATTTTAATGGAAACGAGAATCTGCTTCTTTTCTTCGGATTTGCTATCCGGCAATGTCTCGCCATTTCAAACAATTAGCGCCTGAATCGTTCACACATTGCCCAACTCAATTAGGTTTTTGGTTGAGGATTTTACTATTTGGTTCAAAATTTCTTCTTTTTTTACTGAAAATTAATTTTCTAAACTGCAATTTAACCTTTCTTTTTTTGGTTGAAAAATAATACTTTTTAGTTTAAAAATGCAACTATATGGTTGAACATGAATATATTTTGTTTACAGTTTGAGTTTTTTGGTAGGAAATTAATCTTCTTGGCTGAACATTTATGTTTTCAGATGAAAATTAAACCACTTGTTGAGAAATTCAACTATTTTGTTGAAATTTCAATATTTGCAGTAAAATTTTGAAAAATTCAGAGAATTATAATTTTAATTTAATAGTTAGATAAACGTTTATTTTTTAGCCTGCTGGCCTTAAAAAATTGACTTGCTTACACTTCCATTTTTTTACAGAATTTTCTTAAAACTAACTCTTAAAGCTAACATCCTTCCACACCTTATCTCTAACGCCGCTCGCTCTTATCGGATTGCCTTCCTCGCTTCGCCTCGCACGCATGTCCCTACTTTCTTGCTTTGCCTCGCATTACCAAACTCTGCCTCCGCGGCTAATCCCTAATACTCATATACTATTTACAATATTTACATTTACTTATATTTATTTCCTCCTCTATTTACAATCTTTCCTTCTCCACTCCTCTTCCTCCTTCCTTCTCTTCTTCTCTTCTTCTCCATCTTACCCAAGACTCCCTTCACCCATGCTACTGCCCTTTTATCCCCCCTTTCATGCATCAGTACCTCAATGCTTATCCCACTCCTTTCCACCTCTACGCACTCCTCCAACCAATGCTCCACTCTTGCCTCCCCCTTCCCACATAGTTCACATATCCTCTTTTCCCTAGCGAGCCAGAATCTATTATAACCCTCCATGCACCCACATCTCATCCTCGCTATAAGCTCCTGACTTCCTTTCTCTCCTTTCTCACACAAATATTACGCTCTCGCCCTTGGTATAATCCACACATAGTTCCCATTAAACCTTGTCTCTCTTATTCTCTCTTCCCCTCCTGTCTTCTCTCTCTCCATGCTGTTTTTCTTAACCAACTCATATACCTTCCTTCCTTCCTCATGCATCCTTCTCTCTTCATCCATCTGCATTCCATTCGTTCTGAAATACCTTTCTCTTTCAACCTCCATCTTCCCACCCCCTCTCCTGTTCTCCTTCTCCCACCAGCACTCCCTAACCAGCTTACTTCCCCCCTCTTCCAAAAATTTCTCCTCATATTTACACGCCCGACTCCCCGCTAGAATCCCTACACTCGTTCTCCCCGTCTCCCTCCTGACAATATAATTAGGCGTGTTCCTTGCCAGCCCCAGTGTCCACTTTACATACCTCTCCTCTGTCCTATTTACCTCTTCGCTTTCCTTCCACCCCCACACCTCTACTCCATGCAATAGGACACTCATCACTAGTGAGTCAAACAATTTCATTCTCCTTCCAAAATCATCTGCGAATAACTTCTTTCCCAATCCCCACACCTGCCTCATCACCACATTTGCCCTCCTCACTCTCTCTTTTATGTGACCATCCACTTCGCCATTCCTCCGAAACAAGAAGCCCAGGTACACAAACTCTTTCACCTCCTGCACCGCCTTTCCCTTCCACTTCCACTCCCCTTCCTTACCCCTTTCACCTCCTTTTCTGAAAACCATAACCTTGAAATTTTCCGCATTCAGTTCTAACCTGTTCTTATCCAGGTATCTTCTCAACCTCTTCATCATTTCCTTCAAGGCCTCCTCGCTTTTTGCCACCAACACTATGTCATCTGCATAGGCTAGCGACCAAATTCTAACCCCTCATATCCTGACTCCTCCTACTACTCCGGGCTCCAGCTTACTTTCAATATCCGCAATAAAAATCGCAAAAAGCGTTGGGCTAAGCGGACACCCTTGTCTTAATCCCCTATCCATCCAGAATCCCTCCGAAATCCCCTGTCCTCCTCTAACCTTATCTTTGGTCTCTTCATATATCTCCCTTACCCTCTCGATCAGGCCTCTCTCCACTCCCTTATCCTCCATCGCCTCCCACAACCTCCCCCTATCCACCGACGGAAACGCGCCTTTTTGATCCACAAAAAACGCGTACACTCTCGAACCATTCTTCGCTAATTCTCTATCCACAATGTGCTGCAGAACGTAGATATTGTCGATAGTACTCCTACCTGCTCTAAAGCCCGCCTGCGTCTCCGGCAATATTCCTTTCCCCTCGACATTCTTCCGCAGCCTCTTCGCCAACACCATCGCGTATACTTTATATGCCGTATTCATTAGCGTAATTCCTCTATAATTTTCCTGCCTGTCCCTATCTCCTTTCTTATACAGAGGTACTATTAACCATTCTCTTCACCCTCGTGGGAATTCCTCCCCTCTCCATACTTGGTTCACTACCTCCTTCAGCCTCTTCCTAACCTCTTGTGTACTAAACAGCCATGCTTTGTTCTCTACCCCATCCAGCCCTGCTGATTTTGACCTTCTTAACTTCCTTATCTGTTTCTCTATCTCCTCGTCATTCAACTCCTCCATCTCTGCCTCCCCCGTTCTCCTACTCCCATCATCACTCTTCCTTGAATCTGAGCCCTGGAATGATTCTTTAAAAAACTCCCTCCACTCCTCACTCCCTATCTTCTCGCTTATCCCTACTCTACGCTTCCTAAACCTATTTATTATCTTCCAGACTTCCCCCTCTGTCTTAACATTTCCTAACTGCTCCTCCAGCTCTTTCTCCTTTTCTTGTACTTTCTTATTACACATTAATCTAAACCACTTTCTCATTTCTACGTACTCCTCCCTTTTCGCAGTACCCTCTTTTCACTTCTTATACTTCCTCCTCACCTTCCTTTTCATCTTTTTACATTCCCTATCCCACCACGGCTTCACCATTCCTTTCTTCTTCTTTTTAAATACCTTCTTTTGCACGCATCCTTTCACTTCCACTTTTAAATCCTCCCATATCTCTTCCACCGTCTCCCCTTCGAAGCGTACCTTCCCTAACTGCTCCTTGTACTTCTCTATCGCCTCCCTCGTCCAGCTAACCCTCTACCCCGTCGACAATTCTCCCCCACCTTGCCTTCCGCCGTTCTCACCCCTTATCCACAACCCTAATTGCTAATGGTCTGATTCTACCTACCCTTCTACTGCGAATCTCTCCATCTCCTCCCACCCTTGCATATTCATAACTACACGATCTATTACCGATACCCCCACCTTACCTACGTATGTGTATTCTCCTTTTTCGTCCCCATTTGCCATACCATTTGCCCATGCCCAGCCTCTATC
Source organism: Andricus curvator (assembly GCA_932195095.1). Lineage (NCBI taxonomy): Eukaryota > Metazoa > Arthropoda > Insecta > Hymenoptera > Cynipidae > Andricus > Andricus curvator. The sequence goes on from CAKNYM010052302.1 coordinate 15,421, forward strand.
CTCCATCCAGCCCCTTAGAATCTCCCTCATCTTATTTATTAACCTATCATTCGAATTCCTTTCGAAGCTCTCCCCTTCCCTGTAAAGGCCCCCTTCCCTCCCCATCCTCGCGGTTAAGTCCCCACCCAGTACCACCATACCCTCCTCTCTTTCACCTAACAAATCTTCCACCCTTTCTTTAATTCTTTCCATCCCATCCTTATTGTACACTGTCAAAAACTTACTGCTTACCCCTCCTATCTTCACTTTCCTCATTTGCACTCCCTCCCCCTCTTCCTTTCCGTGAGCTTCTTCCTCTAATCCATCTCTAACCCCCGTTATAATTCCCTCACTAGCCCTTCATTTCTTCTTCACTCTGACCGCCTCCTGGAGTCTCCACCTATACCCCCTTGGCAGCTTTGGCTCTATTCTATCCCATTCCTCTCTTTCCACCCACGTCTCTACCAGTTCTACCACATCAAATTCCTGGACATACCTCCAGAACTCCTCATCCTTCTTCTTTACCCCTGCTACGTTCTAGTAAAGCACCTTCACAACTCCTCTACCCTGCATTACCCCCACCCCCTACTTCCTACGAAACAAATTCCCCTGCACTTCCTTCAACACCTCTTTCTCCTCGTCCCACACCCACATTTTCTAATCTATTTTTATTTTCCGATATCCTACCTTCGCCGATCTCCCTTTACTCCTCTCCCTCCTAGCCCTGTCGTACAGCATTCTCTGTACATCCCTTTCCTTTCTCGTCAAATCGTGATCGATGAAAACTTCCTTATCCTTTATCCTATTTTTATTCCACATATCCCCCAACTTGTCTTCCCAGCTCTCCAACTCCACAACCGCCACTTCTTTCTCCTTTCTCCCCTCCAAATTAACTTTCTTTACCCTGCCTTTATTCCACCCTATGCTCTGTAGCAGCGCTTCCACGCCCTCCCTTTCTTCCCCGGTCTTCATCTTCAACCCTCTTATCACAATATTATTTCTCCTTTCTCTCCATTCTCAACTCCATTGCCCATATCCTTTCCCTATCCGCCTTCTCCTCCTTTTCATTTCTACGCTCTCCCACTTTCTCTTCTAGCATATCCCCTGCCCTCTCCCAAATACCTTTAATCTCGCCCCCGCTATCCCCGTCTCCTATTTCCATTTCCGTCCTGCCCTCCACCTTCTCAAGCCTTTTTTCCGTCCTTTCTTTCCACACCCTAATCGCCTCTTCCATCTGTTTTATTTTAACTTCTTTTTCTTTTCTTTCCCTCTCCAACCCATCTACTCTCTCTCTCTCTCTCTCTCTCTCTCTCTCTCAGCTCTTTCACCTCCTTTCCCTATTTCTCATCTCTGATTCTCAAGTCCTCCCTCATGCCTTCCATCTGCTCCTTGGTCCCCCTTACGTCCTCCCTCAGCCCCCTGATCTCGCCTAACAACATCCCGAGAGCCTCCTTTTCCAACATCCCCTCCATTTTTTTGGGGGGTGACCTAGGTGTTATCCCGTTTTTTTTTAAACGGGTTCTCGACCTCGCTTTTCTCCGGACTCTCTTGGCTGTCTCTCTTCCTTTTCAAGAGATCCTCCCCGTCACTTGCGCTCGACGCTCTCTCGCTTACCTTCTCGCTTCCTTCGTTGCCACCGTCCCGACTTCTCCCTCTCCCCGACGCATCGCTCGACACCGGGCGACGCGTTGTTGGCCGTCGTGGCTTTTTGAAAATTCCCTCCCCGTCAGTTTCACTAACAGCACTGCCAGTACTCTCGCTGCCCACCTCTCGCTCTGCCGCCGGTAACTGGGACTTATCGATGCAGTCGCCAAATTTTCCTTTTATTTCCCTTTTTTTTTCTTCAATTCCTCAGTCCCCGTAGACACCCCTTTCTCTCCCTTAGCATCCCCTAACTCTGCGAGAACCACCCTTGACCCCTCGAAAGCCCAAGACTCCTGACCACGAACTCCCCCGATTACTTGCCAACCTAACCTCACTTTCCCTATCCAACTAAATCCCACCTCAGACCCACGCAGAAACTCACTTTTTATCTCCCCAATTCACCCCACACTGCCCTACTCACCTCCTCGGCTTCCACCCTGACACTCCACTCACACCTTCCACACAAATTCCGTAAAATTCTCTCACCACCTGTCACTAAACACGTTCTCACTTCCGCCACCAACATGCAAGTCTCAATTTTAATTTAATATAGTACCCTCAATTATTCTATTTAAAAGAATTATTCTCCCATTTTCGTGCGTTTTGAAATGTCTATAGGTTCTGTAGTTTTTATATATTTTAAATGTCTAATCAGTTAAAAATAGTAATTATTATTTATGTTTTCTCTTTCTGTAAAATTCCTATAATTTCAATTCGAAATTATAGATTTAAATGCCCAATTCTAAAATAATTTACTTTTCAAGGCCTTGAAATTAAAGGTGTTTAGCTTTAAAAGTTGAAATTTGGACAAAATGTTTTTTGAAGCTTCCTCATTTTTAAATCCTTAAGCAGGACCGTTACAAATTTTGTAATTATAGTTCTTCATTTTAGTGTTGTTAACCATTTCAACAAATAAACCTAATTTGAAATGTGCAGTTCAATTCAAAAAATACTTTCCTCAAAACAGACAAATTAAATCCTATTAAAATTTCTTTTAATACCACTTGAAATATTACAAAATCCCTTATGTCTTCACAATTCGTTCAAATTTCATGAAATCTTATAAAATTCTATAAAAACCCCGTGAAATTTCTTGAAATATGATAATATTTCCTGTTATCCTTGGAAATTTTTCGAAATACTTTGAGAGCTTTCAGCATCTCTTCAAATCATTTAAATCCTCGGAAATCTTATAAAACTGGTGAAAATCATTGGAAAAATTCCTTGAAAACTTTCTAAATATACTAAAAAATTATAAGTCCAATAAAATCATTTCAAAACTTCCAATATTCTAAGAAAATTGTTAAAACCTTGGAAATTCCTTTCAGTTTGTTAAATACTCTGAAATATTTTGAATCCTTTGAAATCTTTTGAAAGACCTTGACATTTTTCAAGCTTTTGAAGATTTCTCAGAATCTTTTTAAATACCGTCAAATTTTCAACGAAATTCCAAATCACTTTGAATACCTTTAAACTCTCGATATGCTTAGAAAAATCCGTGATATCCTTGAAAATACCTTCAAATCATTCAAATAACTTGAAATCGCTTCAAATTCTTAAAGTCTATTGAAAATTCTTTGGAATCTTAAAAGAAATCCTAGAATCTATCAAAAATCTTCAAAATTTTTAACTGTACCTTAAAATCTTTCAAATTTATGTGCCATCCCTTAAACTAAGTTATCAAAATTATTTATTTTCGAAATTGTGCATCACGCTTCTTTAAATTCATCATTTTAATCTAAATAAACTGCAAAAGTAATAAAATGAAAATCGATTATAAAGCATTTTTATGAAAGCAGAAGAACTTAATTTTACTTTAAGTCAAAGGTGATGTTAAAACTGACGTATGCTATGATAAGCTGTCAAATTGACACGACAGAAAAAGCCAGAATATTTTTTCTAATGAAATATTCATTACGACATAGAAGATAAGTTTCTTGGGAAAAATCTCTTCTTATATTGTGAAGATAGTTCCAAATAATATTATTTTTGTTGACTCAACGTTATCGCTGCTGACGCTTTAATTGTAAATACGAAACGGAACGAAAGTAAGTTTTTTTTTATCTCACTCATTTGTTATTAATAACAACTCGCTTAAAATTTATCCAATTACGCTAAAAGTTCCCAATATCGAAATTAAAAGATTGAAGAATTTTTTTAATTCCGTGAACAGTTGGACAAAAGAAAAGTAAAACTCCAGTGAAATTTTACATTCACTTTTCAATATATCTAATATTAAGTAAATGGTACAATAAGTCAGAGTGATTTTCAGTGAATTATATAATTTTATTCAGGAAAATTATACATTTCTTTACATCAGAATCTTCAGACTCTTGAATTTCATCTTTTAGATCACTACTTCTAATATTAGAAAAAAAATGTTTGTACAGTCCCAAGGATACATCGAGGTTCTTGCCTGACAATGAAGTAGATTGCCCAGATTAAAAAGATGAGAAACTACAAATACATTTTTTTCAATTTGGAAATCAGCGATCTGATGTATAAAAATTCAAAATCATTCGTCTATCATTACTGGCAATCTTCCCAGTTCTTTAGAAGTTATCAAAGAAACTGCGATCCACTCTCTAGTATCACGATGTAATTGCACAGCAAAGACCAAATTTTGTCTCCTAATAATTACCAGAAAAGTATGCCCAGGGTCCAATTCTAGTTCTCCTTCTGGCTTTCCCTCAAGCGCAATATCGATAGTTCTGCCTGTCCAATCTTTCGTAACTATCAGTCTGTGGTTATGTATTTCCACAGTGGAAATTTTGGGCGGCCCTGGTGTTGGCGGAGGAGCATCATATGGCCATACTGCTCGTTCCCATGAAGAACAACCTACGCAATTTTCAAGGCGTTTAATAATGCAAAACTGAAAAAAATAATATAAGATCCCAGTGGGTACAAATTTTTAAGACTTTATCAGAATTACCAAACAACGTTCCTTGGACTTACAAGTCAAAAGAGATTATTTGAACGTTCCAATAATAGTCCTAACTCAGGCCAAATAATGTTCTGGAAATGTTTTATTTTTTTATTTATCAGCGTTATAAAACGGTCTTCCAGTTTCCGGCCGCACGGTTGAATATTTTTGTCTGATATTCTGCATACCTCATCTAATATTTGTCTGTTTTGCTGTGAAGTTTCGGTTGTTTGAAAAAATGTTTATATTTGACGTTATAAACAAAAAGAAAAGAACAATAGACAAAAAATTCACTGACGCTCAGTACTAGCTGAGTGTGTATTTTCGAGGCCTGGGCAATCGACCCCTGTCCAATTTACGAGGCTGACTTCCCGAAGCGCGAGCGGAGACTCCGGAGCGCTTCGAATTACCTGAAACGAATCACCCTTTCATTGTTATGAGATGCAGGGCGGTTCAAAAAACTGAAATGATGAAAGCATCGTGTGATTCAATTTTAATTAGCGGAAATATTTTATTCATATAATTTCAAGAAAGTGAAAAAAAGATTCATGAAAATCGGTTAATATTTGCAGTAATAATAGAAATTTTGAAGTGCACACGATAGTATGCCAAGATACACCGCACTATGAGAGGAGCCCCAATCCGCAATTTTTTTTCGAATTGAAGGGCCCTAAATTTCCAAGAGCACCTTAGTCAGAGATTGTTGCATTTTTTATTTGTTTATTTATTATATGTTTACTCGAAGTATGAGAAAATCGAGATTTTTCACAAAATCATTATTTACTCTTCAATAGCAATTTTGCATATAATGAGAATCATCTTAAATCGATGCAAGAGTACTCCCCGAATGCAAATAATTTGATTATTATCTGCTTTAATTGTTATAAAAAAATTACGTTAACAACCAGCCACATAGTGTAATTTTTTTTGAAAAAAATTTGTTTTCGGATGAATATGTTTTAAATTATAGTGAGAGTGACTGTTAGTCACTATTTTCATGAAACATCAACAATTGTAAATGCTGTCAACAATTTTTTGCAAAAATTCGGAATTTTTGGTTTTTTCTATTCCGGTTCTTCCTTTATTATCTGAAATCATGTAGATATTCGGAAAAGTGATATATGTTTGATTATGTGTGTTCGAATACAACAGTTGTTGATTTTGTAAACAAATTAAATAAGTAACTATAAAACTTTGTCACAGTTTTGTATTCACTTATTTCATTCGTTTAGGATTTGTATTTAAACAAATATAACTGAAACTATGTTCTTTTCAATAATATCTTCAGCAATTCAAACGATAAAGGAAAATCCGAAATTGAAAAAGCACAATTTCCACAATTTTCAACAAAAATTGTGTATAATCTTCTATAGAAATTGTTACTGAAAATCACTTTCACGATAATTCAAACTATTTTCAGAGAAGAACAAACTTTTTCCAATAAAAATTACAATATTGTTAAATACCTACGAATCGTAATATTTACAATTGAATAATAACGAATTTTAATCGTGAATTTTACATAGAAACAGTTACTTCAAATCTCTCACAAACACTCGAAGCAATTTCAGTGCAAGAAAATTATTTTCCAGGACAAAGTTTCGTCATTGATACGCCTTATGACTGACAAGCATAACAAAAAATTCTAACAATAAATAATATCCATTAAAGGAAAAGATTTTTAATATGTATGTGAATTTTACAGATTCTACTAAATTTGCCTCGACATTTTTTATATATTCTGTAAATGTTGAAATGGTTTTGAATTTAATTTTTTAGTTTACTAATGCGAATTCTAAACCAAACATTATTTTTATAAAAAATTGTTTGTAACGAAAAACGGCTATTATTTGGAGTGGTTCAGTAGACCAAGTAAATAATTTTTTTTACAAATAATCTGAGATCTGTCAGTTGAATATACATTGAGGTTAAAATTCTTTATTAAAAGAAAACTAATATCCAAAAAATCATTCCTCAACTCGATTTTGAATTGAATTTTCCCATTTTTTCCAAATATACTGAAAAATGTACTTTGTATGATCATTTCTCAATTATTACTATTTTTATTATTATTGTTAACCAATAACGATTATATGAACTTTATGCTAAGAAAATAACTCTGTATCACTAATTTAATCTCAATGAAAATATACTTTGAGGAGAAGCTATTGTCACCAGAATATTACTTCACTCATGAAAATTTTGAATTTTTAAAATCTCTATAAATCTTTCAAATTGTGTCTCATCCCTTAATTGTTGTTGATATATTCCAATATATATTCCATGTTTTTTTTTTAATATCGAGCAATAATTATGTTCTGAACATTTTGGTATCACACCATAATTTTTGAATTTTTCCACACTGTTAAAGAGATGGGAAAAACATATTAGAGTCAAAGACTGAGAATATCTTCATTTATGAATTGTATACACTGTTCGTATCGGTAAAAAAATTCTAGGTACTGGTCACAAAAAAAATCGGGTACGCAATTAAGATTTCTGGGGAAATTTTTATTGAATGAGGTTTAATTTTTAAGGATGCTTTTAACTTTTCAAAATTTCTATATTAGGAAAAAAAATATGGAAGATTTAAAAAAAAATTTCAATTTTGCAGATTTTTAAATTTTGGTTAGAAAAAATGAATTATTTTGAAAGATATTAAAAATTTTTGAAAGTTTCATAGGGATTCGAAAATAATTTGAATTCGGATAAGATTTCAGCAAATTAAAAGAAAATGCAGATTTTTGAAGATATCGAAAAAAAAGCTTTTCATGAATTTTAAAAGGTTTGCAAGGGAATAGAAAAAATTCCTTAAGATTTCTGGAAAAATCTAAAATGAATTTTTATCTTCAAAAATCAATTTGAAGTGAATGTATTTGAAAAGATTTAAAAATGTCTCAAAGGATTTACAAAATTATCAAAAAAGAATCCGGAATCTTTTAAGGCAATTTCTTTAATTCTGCAGAATTTTTTAAAAACTTTAGAAAAAAATCGAATGATTTCAAAAGTTGCTTAGAAGTTTCTAGATGGTTCCAAAATAATTTGAATGTTGAGAAGATTTCAACAAATAAAAATTATTATGTAGGTTTTTGAAGATTTTGTCAACTATCTTGAAGGCTTTCAAGAATTTTCAAACGTTTTAAGAAAATAGAAAAATTTTCACAAGATTTCTGGGAAAACCAGAAATAAATTGTTATTTTGGAAAATTAATTTTAGGAAAATATTGATAAAGACTTGAAAATACCTGAAAGGACTTTAAAAATTGTTAAAAAAGAATTTGAAAGATTTTAAGGTAATATTTTCAATTGTGCAGAAATAAAAAAAAAATTTAAGTTGAATAATTTCTAAAAACATTTGGAAGGTTAAGATGTTTTGAAACGATACAAAAAAATTTACAATTTCAAAAGATATCAATACATTTCAAACTATTTCCTAAAATTTTGAAAAGGAATATAAAAGATTTTAAAGCAAAATTTTAGGAAAAATATGTGTGAGTCTAAAATATATTTAGATCTTTCGAAAAGATTAAAAAACGATTGAAACCTCGTGAAGATTTCAAAAGTTTTTCAAAGGATGTGGATTTTTGAAGATGTCAACAAACAAAACAATTAAATTGGGTTCCGCGCGCCTTCAAAGAAGGGTTTCGTAGCCTATTAAGACGTTAATTAAGTCGTTTAAACCTCTCGCTCCCATACTATCCCTCCACTGCTCCTCGCACTTTCCTTTTACCACCACTACTTCGACACCCCTCACTTCAGCCATCGAAACCACTCCCTCAACCAACTTCTTCCTTCACTACTTCCCACACTCTTCAATTGCCTGACACACCATTTCCCCTACTCCACTTACCCAACCATCTCTTTCCCTTCTCTACTCACCCGCACTACCCTACTACCCCTTCCTTTGCTTCCCTTACTATACACCATCCCTTCCAATCATTATCTGAACTTCCCCTCAGTTCCCCCACTACACCTATTTCCTCTACTTCTTCTAATTTCCCATCATTTCCTCTACTTACCTTTGGCTCATTTTCCATCACTTCCCCAGCTAGCACACAACTTCCCCTACTTCCCTTACCCAGCCATCTTTTTCCCTCCCCTACTCACCCGAATTACCCTAATACCCCTTCCTTTGCTTCCCTCACTATACACCCTTACCTGCAATCATTACCCCAGCTTTCCCTCACTTGCCCTCACTACCACTCCTTCCCCCACATCCCCTACCTTATTTTTCCTCACTTCCTCCACTTACCCATCCCTTATTTCCCCTTACTTTCCCACTACACATTTCCCTTATTTCCCCTACTTCTCTCCGCAATTCCCCCCCAATTCCACACCTCACATTTCACTTTTTGGGAAAAAAGTACGACGGACGAACGGACGCCCGGCCAAAACTATAAGGGTTTCAATTCAACCTACGAAACCCGAAAAATTAAAAGCTTTTCAGAAAATTTAAAAGCATGTTAAAAAATATTGGAAGAAATGGATGAAACGTAATTCAAGTTAGAATTGAAGTGGGCAAAAACTTTAAACAAATAAATACTTATAAGGAATTTTTATTTTCTATTGAAAATTATTTTTTCCCTCAAGCTGGCGAGCAATTGATGCTACTAGTCTTATCGAATATTATAATTTTATAAAATCAATTTTAAATAAAGTATTTATCAGATTATCTTGTACAAAGGTTTCTGGCATAGAGTTTCGTTGTTTAAGATTATTGTCAAAATTTCACATTATTCCATTAAATCATACATTTTATCTAAAATTCAGTATTTCCTACACAAAAATTTCTTCTAATGACACGTTAATCCCGAAACTGAAAGGCAGTTATGAAAAAATGAAAATTTATGTCAGTGTACAGAAAGTAGCAAATTAATATACATTAAAACACGAAATTATACCAATATTTTTCATTTTGCAAGAAATCAGAAGAAAACCATTAGAGTTTACTTAGAGTCAATGTCTTTTCTATTACGAAGAAATTTTATTTTTAAAAACCAAAAAACAAAGTCCGGAGAAAGTCAAAGACGCCATTGGGAAATAGTCGCGAGGCTCAAAAATATTTTCGGAAATATGGAAGTTTTTTTACACATACCACACAAATGCAGATAAACCGCGAAGATAAGAGCCAGAAAGCAGCTAGCGACCTTCATTTTTTCCACGTTGATTTCTTAAATGACGAAAGAGAAATTTGGAAGATAGTCATTGCTATTTATACTAAAAATTTATCATCGGCTTAGAACGGTGGACTTTAGCGAGGGGAAATTTGATGATTTTCTGTCACAGGGCAAATGCCTCGTTTTCACGAAAACCACTACTCCTCCTCACTCATCACGGAAAACTTCTGTCTCATTCTTACAGGAAAAAAATAAATACTAACATTAAGAAACATTCTATTTACTATTCGTTATTATCGTATCATTACAAAATCACGTGAAACTCAAGAAATGAAGCAAGACAATAAAAATGTTTCTTATAAAATAAAGTGTAGGTTTCGACACAAAAAATAGATAATGACATTGACTGGGATAACTAAGATTATGAATAATTGTAGACAGTGAAGCGTATCAAAAAAAATTATTGTATCAAAAATAACAAAGAAAATGAAATTTTGTGCGATTTTCGCCATTTTCGGTAATTTAGCTACAGTGTGGAAACATAAGATAATTTTTGATGAGGTCTACACTAGATAGACACTTATATGATCGTAGTATACAACTTTCACTGTTCCCTCAAATTGAAAAAAAAATGTTCAGCTACCCTGAAAATGTATACCATTTCAATAATTTAACAAATGTACGAATTCCATAAAAAACAATTTTGTTATTAGACATTTCACTGCAACTTATGTTGTTTTCCCATAAATTTATTTTGTTTATTCTTAATGTTAGTTTTACTATATCAACCAAAAATACGCATCCTAGCGTAAGGTGGTTCTACGAAAATTTGTAGATAGAATTTAGGCGAAAAATTTGGTTAAATGGAAAGTTATTGTAACTTGCATCGTTTTTCCAAAAAGTTAATATTTTATTTCGAATTTACTTTTATAACAAAAGACTATAGAAAATTTTTAGATTTGTTTTGGTCGAACAACTTATGTCTATTCATTTTTTTTGTCTCTTGTGTCGCATTTCCAAAAATTTCATTTATTTATTTTTATTCTTATTTTTTACGATTAGAAGAAAATCTACACTTCCTATCTAAAAATAAATAATAACAAATTTGTGGATTCTTTTTAGGTTAACATCTTTCGTTCATTAATTTTTTTTTACTTGCGTTGTTTGTTCAAAAATGTTTTTACATTCTCATTCTAATGAGAAGGTATTAGTTTTATTTTTGTATTGTTTATGTTGTTTTTTACAAAAAAAAAAAACTGCACATCCAATCAAATAGGGATTCATAAAAATTATGTAGATCTGCCTTGGGTTCATAATTCTTGTTTCCTCATCTTTTGTCGTACCTTGCATAGTTTGACCGCGAAATGGAATTTTTTATTTTTCATTATTTTTCGTGCCATCAAAATTTGAATTAACGATTCTCCAAGAAATTCAGAAAGTTGTTATGATAACCTTGTAGGGTGTTCAAAAAGCAATTTTTTTTATTTTCTTGACTTTTTTTCATGCCGTGCGTTGTTTGGATTAAAATTTTCATTTTTCTTCGTTTCTTGAATTTCGTAAATGCTGTAACTCTGGTAATTTTTTTTATCAAAAAAAAATTACAGAAATCTAATACCATCTCTGTTGAGAATATGAACAAATGACAGAAAAAAAAGAATATTTCTATCGACAAATACCTGCATTATGCATTTGTTTAATAAATTTCTTTATAGTGCTAGCAAGAATATTCTCAAGAGAAAGTTTCTTCATTATAATATTGCTTCCATCCCAATTTCTTGCAACGCCAAATAGAAAAATGGGCATTTTTTCATCTTATTTGTTTATTTGTAAAAAAATTGAAAAATTGAATAAAAAATTAGGTTTGACAACTATCTTTGAAATTGTATCTGCTTTATTTTTAAAATTCGTTTGACTCCAAACGGTCAATATCTGTGAGCTGTACGTTAGTTTAAAAAAAAAAAATTAATAAAAATACCTGCTAATGGTAAAATTGATAAAATCACATATTATGTAGTTCTGTATAAAATGTTGAAAATGGTTAATAAGTTATAGAAAAATAATTTGGTCCATCATTTTCACTTTTTTTTAACATTTCCTTAGTCTACATTTCTTGAATAATTTCTTAATTATTGAAACCTTGGCCGAGATAACGTTGGATCAACAACAATCTGTTTTTCAGGAATCTTCTATCAAACTGTGAGTAAATACTGATATAATTTTTCATATGAAAGCTTCTTTAATGAATTTTATATTACAATAGAGAGAAAAAAATTCAATTGTAGATACGAAATGGAGATTCATTGACTTAAAACATATATTACATTATATTTTTTGATTATTTTTGATTATTTTTTCAGTACCAGATATTCGTTATTCACAAAAGATAAGAATCGTAAGAAATTTTTTCTCAAAATTTAGTGAGCAGTAGGACAAATAAATTTGAAACTCCACTGAAAATTTAAATTTGCTTTGAAACATACCTAACATCCAGTAAATTATATTATTCTATTCAGTAAGATCACACATTTCTTATATAAACATTGTATGTTGATCGTTTGGAGGGTTATTTATAATATTATTTATTTTTAATAATTATTATAAGTATTATATTATTATTGCGTAGTAATGAATAACTCTGAAGAATAATTTAGGTACCACAAAAGACTGAAATCGACGAAAGGAATGAAAGCAAACATGCAAAATTGCACACTGCCCTGACGAACAAATATTATAAATTTAAAGATTTTTCCTAAGTGTAATATTGTTCCGTTATTCCTATATATTAAATTTCTCTGACCGGACTTAAACTTTGATAAAATATTGTCCTATTGGATGGAAAATAAGAAAAAATGTTACGGGGTAGGATTTTTGATTTTTTTTGGGTTCATCATCGCACTCAGCAACTCGTAATGCTTTTAATATCAATAAAACCACATTTTGTCGGGTACAGCTTCCATAGGACCTCTTACGCTCTGCCCACTGACCATGAGAATTTTTTAAATAAATGAATATTTGACCCCCAGAAATCAAGATCCAGAATAAATTTCGCTTTTTTTGAATTTAATCTATTTTTTTCCTTTTAATGTCTTAAAGAAAGAAGAACTTAATATTGAAAAGTGGGCCGACATTTTTTTATTTAGGAAAATTGGCGTCAAGTCATTAAAACTTTAAAAATGAAGGTGAAAAATAAAGTTTACTTTCTTCGAATATTGTAAATTGTATTTTATTTCATTTTAGGTATTTTGAAGGAAAAAACTTCAGCTTTTCTTTATGCCTAAAATAAACCCAAAAAAGTTTCGAAATTTCGCAAAAACATTCAATTTATTTTTGAAACAAAAAATATCCTGAAAAAAATACTTAACGCTTATTTTATAAACAAGAAAATGTCGGCCTACTTTTCAATCTTAAGGTCATTAACGGAAAAAAGCTCGGCTGTCTCTCAAGTCTGAAATAAAACCAGAAGAGTGGGCAAAATTCGAAAAAAGTGAAATTTAGTTTTGACATTCATTTCTTAAATTCAAATATTTTTCTTTGAAAAATGATTATATTCCGTGAAAAGGGCGTGAAAATCCTTTTGGCGTTATAGATGAATAAATTTTTTTACTTAAATGTAAAAGAGTTTCAAATCATCGAAATAAAGGATTCCATTTAAAAAACGAAGTAACGCCTATGTTCATTAATAAACAAATATCATCTCATTATTTAATTTAAAGGCTCTAGAGAAAAAAAGCTCAGATTTTTTTGATCCTAATAAGAAACAAAACAAAATTTTCGAAATAAAAAAAAGGTGCATTTTTTCATTTTCATTTTTGAAGCTAATATATTCGTTTTTTCAGCAAATACTTTCAATCAATAGGCCTGTAATAATTTTCCTAAATTTTTTTCTCAATTATAGGAACTTCATTATATGAAATCCAATCAAAATCGCAAGAATTTTGAAGGATTTAATGTATAAAGTAGACAAACTACAAAGGAACCATTTATTTTATTCCACTTATCATCTTATATAGAAGTACACAAAAATAGCGATTCTGCAGAAATGAACTTGACACAAAACAATCTGTGAATTCTTATGATATCTTAAAAATCGTTTGAAATTTCATTGACATCATTTGACACATTTGGAAATATTTTTGAATCTATTAAAATATTTAAAATCTATTTAAATCTGTTGCAATTCCTTGGAAATTTCATAACCAATTTTCAATTTCTTTAGAATCTTTGAAACGGAAATCACTATTTTGAAATCCTTGAAAAATACAAAGAAAATTTAATTTAAATTTTAAAGTTCTCTAAAAAACAAAACTTAAAATTTTTAAAATCTTTTAAAATGTTCTTAGTTCATTCATATCCCTTGAAATCTTCAACATTTTATCTTATAACTTCACATTCACTAAATCTTCAATATTGAATAAAATTAGAGGGCTACTTAGCCCCAGGGACTTTCTCAGTAAATTACAATTACGAATTATAAAATTCTAATTTTGATCAATATTGAAGTTTTAGTGGAAACACTATGAATCTCAATTAGTGAAATTCATTAATCACTAGCGAAACTAGTGCAAAAAAAAAACTATTTACCTAGAAACACTACCCGAATCGGGTAGTGTCACCCCTACCCTGAAAGGGAAATGGCTTAATGGTATACTTACTTACTATACTAGTGGAACTAAATTTATTTACAGAAATGTGAGCCATTCAGGTTCATTAGAAAATTACTAATTCGATTAATTTAAATTATTCACTAACTGGATAGTGGAAAACTAGTTTCTTAGCGAAAATATATGAATTTATTTTTTTAATGTATATATAAGGATGATTTATTTTATAAGCCAAAAAAACATTTTTGAATCTGTACACGCACACAAGCCTCAGTTTCACCTTTCTAGTCAACAAATTAAAAAAAATTAATCCAAAATCTGATGAGACGTGTATTAAATTTGTATACATATAAAAATAATCTACTTCTATATTATCATCATTGTACTTGTTTTATATTTTTTTATAAGAGTTTGTCATGTGCGTGCCCATTATGAATTATAATAAGTAAATAAAAAAGTTGTTTATTATAGAAAACTGTGAAACAAGTAAGGAAAAATTATTATTTTTAATTAAAAAGCGCTTTAAAACTTCTTAATTAATTATTTATAATGATTATAATATAATAGGGTATGATGTTATGCATGTATAAAGTGTAATACATGCATTTTCAAGACATTCAGATCATCAAAACAACAAAAAATCATTAAAAAATAAGGGAACTCTAAGTTATATCCGATTTTACTTTTCTTTTTATCAGTTGATTAGATAGGTACAACTTAGCCTGGTGTGAGTATTCAAATTTAAGAATCATTTTATTTCAGTCACCCTACTAAACATATTAATTAAAAGAAGGTGATGAAAATTTTAGACTTGACAAATAGAAAAATTTAATAAAAGAACGCGATTGTGTAAGATTTTCGACTTTATTGAAACAGTGAGAAGGCAACTTTGTGAAACTTGTAAATAGGTTTATACGATTCTGCTTCTAATACGTCATCTTTACTAGCAGACGTTTCTACTTAAGAATGGAAAAACAAGAATTATTTACACACTTAATCTATTTCGCCTTACTTTATTAACGTTGGAAATGATCCTAAACAAACCGCACGAAATTTCATGAAATACAAAAGCATGTCTGAAACATACATTAGGTCGTTACATTCACCTTTGATATGAACAAAACAATCCATAAAAAAAGATAACTGATTAAATAGCAGGTGACATCATTTAAGAATCAGTCGATTTTTTCACTAATTGAATTTAGTAAAATAAACTTGTTTCTTTTCTATTACATTATTAAAATGTTAAAATTGTATCATTTTATTACACATTTTTTTTGGGCTCTTTTGCTAAGTACAAGGCTTTCTGCGATCGTATACACGATCAAAGGTAACATCGACCCCAATTCGCTGCCATTTATGAGACAGCACGTCGTACGATCCTATTTTGGCAAAACTTCTATCATAAATTTAACAAATACTCCTTATGAATGTGCGTCACCTCACAGAAAAATGCCGATTCTCAAAATTACGCCAAAATTGGTGTAGGTTTGAGTTGCAACAAAAATAATGAGATTCGCCAGCTGACT
This sequence comes from Andricus curvator, assembly GCA_932195095.1. Classification (NCBI taxonomy): domain Eukaryota; kingdom Metazoa; phylum Arthropoda; class Insecta; order Hymenoptera; family Cynipidae; genus Andricus; species Andricus curvator. The sequence continues at coordinate 31,213 of CAKNYM010052302.1, forward strand.
TTGAGAATATAGGGAAAATTGATCATTATGAGACTGTTTTTGTCTTGCTTAAAATAATACAAGTGTTGAGCTGAATTGCATCCACCTGGCAAGATGATTGCGTTCTTCGTTATTTAGACGAAATAAATCGTAATAAGCGTGTTCATTATAATAATAATTATCGAATTTTTAATTTCGCTTCATTTCACAGCGTCTCTTAGTCACATTATATAAAATGTGTACTTCGTGATGCAAGTCTTAGGTTAATCATGACCAAATTGATATCCAAACTAAAGCCAAATGAAAAAATCCCTGGAGATATTGCCGAGATAAATCTAGGGGTATCTGCACTTTTTCGATAGCACTTTTAGTTTTATTTATAATTAAGTCGAAATTTTCAAATCTATATGCTGCATGGTGTAATGTGGAGGAGGGAACGTGAAGGGGATAAAAACGAATTCTAAAATACCTTTTTTGCATTATTGAAATCTTTTTCAATTATTAATGCTTCAGAGTACGCCATGCTTTAGTGAGAAACTGTTAATTATTTTCCATAATTGGTCGATAAATTTACAAAAATTATGAACAATATAATTGTTTAAAAAGTGACTTCTTCAAAAAGTGATAGAAAAACACCTGGAGATATTGCCGAGATGAATCTAGGGGTATCTTCACTTTTCCAAAAGTACTTTTTTTTTTATTTTTAATTTAAGCAAAATTTTCAAATCCATATGCTGCATGGTGTAACGTGAAGGAGGGAACGTGGAGGGTATAAAAACAATGTTTAAACTAACTTTTTTGCATTATTCAAATTTTTTTATTATAGCTTCAGAGTACGTCATGTTTCAGTGAGTATTTTTTAATTGTTATCTATAATTGTTAAATAAATTTCTAAGAATTATAAACGATATAATTGTTTAAAAAATGACTTTTTTTTAATGAAAAAGAACACGTGGAGATAGTGCCGAAATAAATCTAGCGGTATCTTCACTTTTTCGATGAGACTTTCAGTTTTACTTATAATTAAGGCACAATTTTCAAATCTATATGCTGCATGGTGTAGCATCAAGGAGTGAATGTGGGGGGATAAAAACAATAGATACATTATTAATTATTGATAAGTGAAGGTTCTGGAAGCTTACATAATGAGTTAACCTTGTATTAGTATATTGTATTGTATTGTATTGTATCTTATATATTGTATTAGTATGTGTTTGACTAATATTTTTGTCGCTAAATTAAAAAAAAAAACCTAGAAAAACGCTAATATCAATGTAAAAGTTTAAATAATTTGTTCATTGCAAAAATAATATAGCACCTACAGATATGTTAGTGAGGAATCTGCCTATCTCCCTAAAATTTTCTTTACGACTAATACTTTTGTTTATGATAAAGCACCTAGAGATATGGCTGAGACGAATCCAGGGCTGTTTTTATTTTTTCGCTAGAACTATTACTTTATTTTTAATTCAAGGCGAAAGTTTCAGATGTATATGAAACTTGCTGTTTTTCTTCTGAAATGTTTAACTTTGCTTTGCCTTTCAAGTTATAAACCAATAATAATTAAACATCAGAGAAAAACATATTTTAAACAATCTTATTCTTTTTCGTGGATATATTTTGCTGAGGCGGGAGGAGACTGAAATCAAAATTTATGAAATTCCAAATTTTTCTTTTAAGCTTTGCAATAAACTTCTTGCTGTAATTCAAAACAAAACATCTACAAGTCATTTATAGACCTAGTCCTCCCACCTACTCCTATTCACAACATCCTTTGTTTTTGTCTCTTGTGAAAGATAGCTTTTTTGTTTGAATTAATTTTTTTTTCAAATATTGGGAAAAGAGCAAAAATAATTCACTTACAAGAGTACAATTATATTTCAAAAAATGATTTTTGTTGAGGTTCACTGATTATTTGTTCATAACTAAAAAGTCAAAGCAAGACTAAAGAGTTCAGAAAAAACCGCAACTTTTTTGCTCTGATCTAAGAGAAGATATATATAAACAATTATGAATTATTTAAACAACTATGTTTGTTGACTTTTATTATTTAATACTTCACTAAGTGAAAAGTGGGCAAAAAGTTAGACATTTTAGAAGAAACCGCAACTATCTAGCATAAATAAAGAAGAAGATAGTTATTACCAACGACAATGTGTTTAAATAATTATTTTCGCTAAATTGAATTAATTATTAACTCACCCTGAGTGGAAAATATACAAATAGTTGTAAATTTCAGAAAAAAACTGCAAATTTCTAGCATTATTCAAATTGAATATTATTAAAAATAATAAATGATAAACAATAATTCTTGTTCACATCAATAAACTATTACCTCAATCTAATTGGAAATTGGACAAAAAGTGGAAAATTTGTGAGAAAACCGCGACTTTCTATTTCTCTTCTAAGAGAAAATTGCTAAAAACAATAATAAATTGTTTAAAAAATTCATGTCAACATCTAATTCGCAGTGTAAAGTAGTATGTTATGTATTAGAAACAATTCGCTTAAACAAACTGCAAAAAAAAAACATAATTAGCGCCAAAAACTCGCAGAACCCATTTTTTGACTTATGGGTTTTTTTTGGAACCCTATAAAACAGACTTGTGGGGCGATATTCCAAATGTAATATTTTATTCGTATTTTGTGGCTCATTGTAGAGAGAAATGTCAAGTTTTAACTCGATTCAGCTAATATTGACGAATCTGAATAAAATTTACAAAAAAATGTTTTTTTCTTAAGGAAAATACGCGTTAACCTTCATGGGGCTTGCGCCAACTCTAAATATCATTAAAAACAAAAAAATTATATACTTTTTCGTGGATTTGATCAAATTTCTGGGCGATAAGCAGGAAAATTTCTTTAAAAAATTTCTACCACCCTAATGCACATTGAACCCTCCAAGAAATTCGGATTATGGAAGCGTACAATATTATGTATGTACACTAGGGTGGCCCTTATTTTTCACCTTCCGAATTTCTTCGTACTCAGCCCCCAGTTTTGTACGAATGCATCAAAAAATATTCTACAAATATATATATATTCAAATTATTCCGTATTTTAGCATATTGTTCAGAATATCCAGTCATTTGTTAACTAATCTTCAATTATTCACACAATTTTGATTTGTTTGAACATTTGCCTTTTAAAGTAATGCAACTCGGATCGTATATATTTTGAATGTGACACATTCTGGCAAAAGCTAAGAATTCACATTTAAAATTGTCCGATCAAAATTAATTTATTTCTATTGCCATCATTATTTACAGTAGGGAATAAAACAAACAAGTTTTGGGAATTTAAGTTTCTGTATGTGTTATCCCACGGAATTGGTTATTATAGAAACAAATTCATCAAGTATTAGAGAAAGCTAACAAAGTTTATGGAATTAAAGGTTATGCTTGGAGTTTTCCACATAAGAAGATATTTTAAAACAAAAATTATGACGTTTTGAGGAAATGCTACAGAGGTGGAATTTTAAAGAGGGGTTTGACTCTGCGAATAGGAAGGTGTTATGGCAGGTTATGAAAAAGAGGGGTGGAGTTCGAGCAGGACGTGATAATAAAATTCTTAACGGTAGATGGGAATAAGATGAAGATGATGTATTTTAGGAAGAGAAGGGCAAAAGTAGAATATGATTGGAAGATATACAGGGTGACGGTGGAACAGGTGGAGGAATTTAGTTATCTATGTTTCTGGTTTGAAGCGAGAGAAGAAGTTGAGCTGCAGATGAGGAAAAGGGTAGAATGTGCGAACAAAGTCATGAAGCAGGTGTGGGGTGTACGGAAAAGAAGGTTTAAGAACGATTACAAGCTGACAGTGTGGATGTTTGATACTTCAGTATGGTCAGACCTAAGTAACGGAGCGGAGATCTGGAGATGAAAGGAGTACAAGAGAGTAGAAAGTTTGTAGGAAAGATTTCTGAAATGGGTAATGGGTGTGAGCTAAATTTTACCAGGGTATATTTTGAGGAAGGAACTAGGTAGAGGTAAAATTATCATTAGACAAATGAAGAGAGCACTGGAACTTTGCGGAAAAGCTGAGGAGGCCGAAGGGAAACATGATAGCACAAGCTTCTCTACGACAAATGGTACACAAGGAGACAAGGGATAACACAGAAATATCAAGGTGGGAGCAAGAACAACACAGGAGGCGAGAATGTGGCATAAGGGTGGATGTCCGAGTAAGGAGATGGAGAAAAATCGTGGGATCGAGGTCTAATAGATGGTATAGGGAAGTGAAGACTGAACAAGAGCCAGAAAATTTTAGAAAGTTAAAAAGGGAGAGTAATCCGACCAACGTTATACGATTTGGGACAGAAGAAGGAATAAGATAGCGTAAGTACTGGATGGATAGGAAGAAAGATGTAGAGTATTATATATAATAATATATGATAATATATTATATATAATTCCTGGTTGCACGTTTTAGAAAGATGTACTGGTCAGCAAACAGGTAGTGAGAGTGTGGATGACAGAATAAGGTGAATCTTGGGTGGAAGTGGACAAGGGGCAAGCTGGATGAATAAGCTTGAACAGAAGAGAGAGAAAAAGTAAGGGGCATGATCGTTCTTGAATTTCTCACTTCAAATTATTTCTCATTTATTATATTATATATTATTATATTATTTGTACAGTTTGAATTTTAAAAGTTTTTAATTCGAAATTATTAATTATTCATTCGATCATCACAGTAATACCTTTGGCGTTAATGACTAACTTACCAGAAATTGTATTTGATTTTGCTATCGTAAATCGTCACTTAAATCTCTTCTGAGCCAGTTTCCTGCAATCAATAAGAGACCACAGACAGTAAAAGTCCCAAGTAATTATAACGGTACTGAAATCCTGAAATTATTACATTCTCGGATTCGACGTTTAAAATTACATTCAGTGCTCGTAAAGTGTATTACATAATGAAAATGCCCTCGCCACGAATTTGTCGCCAATTTCGTCATTAAAACCTCCTCATTATGTGATTCCATTCCGCTCAAGCAAGAATGCCCTGACAGTTTCGCTGAATAATTACGAACATTTACAATTTTACACTGACTGAAGCTGTTACTGCGACTGCAAGTGTCGAAGTAACGAACGTTCGTTTCCGCTTTTACTGCTAATTCTGAAACATTGAAACTAAATTCCGGAATTGTTACCTAGGCATCTTTATTTCAATTTTGATAGGGCCTTCATTTTATTTTAAAGTAAATTGGATTTGTAATATAGCAAAGAAATAAAGTGGGATTTTCCAGTAATCTGAAATCTTGAATCAATGAAACTTAATTTTTCAGGAAGACTAGACACATTTATTTTGATATTACTACTATTTGGTTGAAAATTCAATTAGTTTGCACACAATGAATCTATTTTGTAAAAAAAAAAAACATTTTTTTTGGTCAAAAATTCAACTACTTGGTTGAAAGTTACATAAATTGGTTAAAAAGTCATTTTTTCATCAAAGACTTACCTCTGAGATTGAAGATTTACCTATTTTGTTGAAAATTCTTCCATCTTTGGTTAAAAATTAATTTTTTTAACTGAATATTTATAAATTACACTTTTGGTTGAAATTTTTTTGTTTTTAGTTAAAAATTCAAGTACTTGGTTGAAAAATTATGTATTTGGTCGATAATTCATATTTTTTGTAGATAATTAATCTTTTTGGTAAAAAAATCAGGTTTTTGATTCAAAATTTGAATTCTTGGTTTAAAATCTAACTATTTGACTAAATATTAGTTTTTTTAGGTAAACATTAATTTTCTTCACTAAAAATTCAACTGTTCCTTTTTTAGTTGAAAATTCGTCATTTTTGGATGAAAAATCAACTACTTAGTTAAAAATTAATCTGTTCTGGTTAAGGATCCAACAAATTTTGTTGAAAATTCGTCTTTATTGGTTAAATATAATTATTTTTAAATTAAAACTGAAATATTTTTTTCAGTTGAAATATCAACTGTTGGATTTTTCATTAAGAATTCATATATTTTAATTAAAAAGTAAACTAATTGGATGAAAGTTGAACTACTTTCTAAAAAATGCACTTTTCTCTGAAAGTTCATCATTTTATTTCAAAATTAAACTATTTGGCCGTAAATAACCTTTTTTGTTATAAATTTATATTTTTGGTTCAACTTTTATCTAGCGTGGTAGAAAATAAGCCATTTAGTTCAGAATTAAACTATTAGTTCGAAAATTGAACTAGTTTGTTAACATTTTTTGGGTGAAAAATTAATTTTTTTATCTGAAAAATGAGCTATCCCTTTTTTGGTTGAAAATTTTCCTTTATAAGTTGAAAATTCTACTATTCAGTCGAACAATTGACGCATTTCATTGAAATTTCGGCTATTTGTGTAGCCAATTAATTCATTTTTACATTCTCATTCTAATGAGAAGGTATTGGTTTTATGTAAAATTTGACATAGTCGGTTTTCATCAAATCTCCACGTTTTGGGACCCCCTGAGCCAGAAAAAACGGTTTTTACCAAGGTGTCTGTCTGTCTGTAGTCTGTCTGTCTGTCTGTCTGTTTGTAGCCACGATAACTTTCGAAAAAATGATCAGATTTGATTGAGCTTTGGCACACTTTTTTATGGCCTAAAAAGAAAGAACGAGTTCTTTAACCAGCTATTTTGGATGAAAATTCAAAAAGTGAGCACATTTTCAAAATTTTTGAGACCACTTTTTTTGAAGATTTAAAAATTCTATGTATGGTTATTAGTAGTACGCAAAACGACGAACAAAATATTCTAATGACTTTTCGCGATAAAAAAAATTACTGGAGTTATACCATTTTCAAAATTCCAAAAAACAAAAGAAAATGAACATTTTAAGCCGAAAAACGCACGATATGAAAAAAAGTCAAGAGGAGAAAAACGTTGCTTTTTGAACACCCTATAATATTTTTATAACAACTTTTTGAATTTTTTGAAAAATAAAAAATTCAAATTTTGATCGCACAAAAAAATAATCAAAAATCAAAAATTCCATTTTGCTGTGACACTATGCAAGATACGAGAAAAGATCATTCCACCAAAATTGTGCACCCAAAAAAGATCTACAAATTTCTTATCATTCACTTTTTGATATGACGCGTAGTTTTTGTTTTATTCGTAAAAAACCGCATTGAAAATAGAAAAATCAAATTTTTAGACGAATAACACGAGCTACGAAAAAAATGACAAGAACAACATTTGTTCATCCAAGGAAGAGATACAAATTTATTGTAAAGCATGTTTCGATTGGATGCGTAGTTTTTGTTTTATTCGTGAAAATAACATTGACAGTAAAAAAAATCAAATTTTTGAAAAAACAATGCAAGGTACGAAAACAGATAAATGAACAAAAATTGTGCATTCAAAAAAGATTTACAAACTTGTAATCAATTTTTGTTGTAAGTATACATTCAAAATGAAAAAATTAACTTTTTTGAAAAACGGCACAAGCTGAAATAAAATTTTAATGAATAAAATTTGTCGCCTAAATTATATCATTATTTTTCATTTGAAATCAAATACAAATTTAGTAATTTGTATATGAAGAACATATAACACGAAGCACAAAGTGCACGCTCAGTGTATTTACCAAATCGCACGTCGTAAGTGCGTTCAAACTTTTTTGTTTTTATCATACGGTGCACAGAACCGAGCGTGGAACGCAAGGTTCAAATGATTTTCAAATCAAATATCGAGCGCGAAGCGCGAGTGTCTGGATGAGAATGTGTTCCTTAAGGTCGATAGAACCTTGAGTAAATAAAGTTCCTTTTCAGTCTAAAATAAAAACAAATTTAACAATCACTTAATATGTAGAGGTTTTGATAATTATATAATATTTGCAAACAAACTTTTTCTTTTCATCGAAGTCGAACACGAAGTTGAAAAATCTAGAGCAACCGAGCGTAAAGCGATGATCGAGCGCGAAGCGCGAGATCCAACAGTTGCGCGCCCTAGGCGCGCTCAAACTTGCGAGCGAAGCGAGCCGCGCGCAGTATTCAAACATTTTTTATTAGATATTAGATAATAATTAGATAATAATTAGAAAAATCTTCTACATGGTATAAAGTTAAACAACTTTTTCAAAAATAATTTTTTTTTTTTTTAATTCATAATTTTAGTTGGAATTTCATATTTTTGTATCGGAAATTGAACTTTCTTGTAAAAAAGTCATATTTTTGTCGAGAATTAATCTTTTTCGTTAAAAATTTAACTATCTGGTTGAAAAGCTAATCTTTTTTGTTTGAAAAGTGAACTGCTTGGTCGACATTTGAAATACTTTATTAAAAATTTATTTTTTCGAAGATTCACTTATTCGGTTGAAAATCTGTTTTGTTAAAAATTCATCTTCTGGGTTAAAAAGCTAATATTGATTGTTGAAAATTCATCTTTCTGTTTGAGGATTCAAATATTTATTTGGTTACAAATTCGTCTTCTTTGGTTCAATTCAATTGGTTGGATATTTATTTTTCGTCCTAAAATATAAATTTTGTTAACTGAAAAAAATTTCTGTTTCATTTGTGTTGAAAATTTAACCTTTATAAGTTGGAAATTCTACTATTTGGTAGAAAATTTGGTGTATTTCGTTAAAAATTCGTCTATTTGTGTATAAAATTGATATTGTTCCTTGAAAATTCATCATGTTGATTGAGGATTCAATTATTTTTTTAAAAATTCATCTTTTCATTTTAATAAAAAGCGTTTTTATGTTGATTCTTTTTTCTTTGTTGATAACGAATTTTTTAAACTGAATATTTAACGATTTCAATTTTGGTTAAAAATTTATTGATTTATTTATTGAATTATTTATTAATTGATTTATTGAAAATTCACTTTTTTGTTAAAAATTCTTCTTTACCGAGTTAAACGTCAACTGTTCTCTAAAATATTTGACTTTTCAACTTGAAAACCGCACTATTTTGTTGAAAATTCATCTAGTTGGTTGAGGATTCATCTTTTTGGTTTAAACTCTGTCCTTTTCCGTTGAATTTAACTTGTTTATAATAAGTTTTAATGTTGTTAAAAATTAATTTTTTATTGTCTTAGAATTTAACTTTACTATTTTTGGTTGTAAGATTCTCTTTTTTAGTTGAAAATATAACTACTTGCTTGAAAATTTATGCGTTTTATTCGAAATTTGTCTGTTGGTAGAAAATAATCTTTTCGGATACAAATTCATCATTTAGGGTTAAAAATTCAGCTGAAACTTCGTTCTTTTGGATTGAGAATTCATCTTTCATGGTAGAAAAGTCATCTTTCTTGGTGGAAAATTAATTTCTATATTCTGAGAATGAACTTTTTTTTGGGGAATTTGAATTTTGTTGAAATTGAACTTTTAGGGTTGAAAATTCAACTGTCTTCTAAAAGATTCGTCTTTTTAGCTTAAAAATTCAACTATTTGGTTGAAAATGTAACTAATACTTTTTTTTGTCGTTCATTTTGTTCTTACATTCTCACCCTGATTACATTCTCATCCTAATGAGAAGGTATTGGTTTTATGTAAAATTCAACTCAGTCGTTTTTCATAGAATCTCGATCTTTTGAATGAGTCAGAAAAAACGATTTTTACGAAGGTGTCTGTCTGTCTGGAATCTGCAGTCTGTCTGTAGTTTGCCTGTAGTCTGTAGGCACGATAAATTTTGAAAAAATAATTCGATTGTGCTTTGGAACACTTTTTTAAGACCCAAAAAGAAAGAACAAGTTCGCCAATCAGCTATTTTTGATGAAAATTCGAAAAGTTTGAGCAATTTGAACATTTTTGAGAACATTGTTGTTAAGACTCAAAAAAATCAGAGTTATAGCATTTTTGAAAATTCAAAAAAACAAACAAAAATGAACAATTTAAGCGGAACAACGCACGATATGAATTCGAAAAAACAAAAATTCAAGATTTGATCTCACAAAAAATAAGGAAAAATTCAAAATGTAATTCTGCGGTCAAACTATGCAAGATAAAAAAGAGATAAGAAGACGAAAATTGTGCACCCAAGAAAGATCTACAAGTTTATCACTAATCACTTTTTAATTGGACGCTTAATTTTCCTTTAATTCGTAAAAAATAACGTTAACAATTTTTTAATTTAATTTTTGGACAAACGACACAAGCTATGAAAAAAAACTTAATATGCGAAAGTTGTTCACTTAAAGACGATCTACAATTTCGTTACTTATAATTTTTAGAAAGAGCGAGTTGATTTTTTTTTAATCGTAAAAGATAAGAATAAAAATAAAAAAATTGAATTTTTGGAAAAACGAGAAGAGATGCAATAACATGTATAATAACAACCTTTTTTGTATAGGATGTGCACTTTTTTTAAATTATAAGAACCAGAAAATGAAAATACGTATGTTTCAATACAAATGCATATTACGAATTGTGATAATATAAAATTATGGAAATGATAGATATTTCACGGTAGCTAAGAATAAAAATTAGTGCCAAATAAGGAGCAAAAATTGAAGTCATCATGAAAAATAAAATGTGTAGAATATTTTGCAATATCTGAATAAGCAGTACCAGGATGAGTACAGAAATAAATATAATATACATTTGATATAATAATGTTGAACATAGTGTAGAAAAGTTCGAATTTTGGACAAAATCGAGTGCAAAGAACGAGATACGTGATGAGAATGTGTTCCTTAAAGCCGAAGGAGATTTAACAAAAGAGAATTCACAATCAACAAATTACAGTTGTCGATGATTTGACCTTTAATGTTAAAAGATTTGTGTGCAAATGTGGGGGAAATCCAAAGACCGAGCGCGTAGCTCGAGGTAAATACATTATCGAGCGCGAAGCGCGAGAACCAAAAGCGCGCGATGAGAATGTAACATCGTATATTCAATTTTCCAAGTTGGTTTTTCCCAGTAAGAAAATCGTAGTTCAACTGATTAAATCGTCCGGTATTGGAGTGAGAAAAAATGTTAAACTCATACAAATTGCATCTCCCATATTCCCAGGTTTGCTGCTGTGTGTTGTTTTTTTCCGTAATCTAGCTTTCCGTCCGGATTGTAGACGGTGGAACGCTGTTCACGTTGATTATCTCGCGAGAGAGAAAAACTTAAGTAGAAGGAAAGAATTATAATTGAAAATGCCAGTCCCAAGAAATACCTTCTTAGTTCTTATCCTTCAGTACCTTTTTATACTTCGCTGCGTGCTCTATCGAGCGCGTGTCAGAATCGCGTTTAATACAATAAGCAACATTATTAACAGTTCAAGATGCCTGAGAAAAAACGAACAAAACATTAAAGATCGGATGCCGGAAAGCTTTTGCTCAGATTTTTCATTTTGTCCTAGTACAATAGAGGTTAAATTGAAAAATAGATTATTTTTTCCTACAGTAAGAGAAGCATTCATTTTTCACCCCATTTTTAGGGCAGAATCTACTCGAGGCAATAATGATCTCAAAATCGGTCAAATCTATCCATTATATAGGGAAGTAGCATAGCCAAAAATTCTCTCCATACAGGGAAAATAGGGTGATTTTTCACGAAAATAGGGCAAAAATAAGGGAATACATTCTCTCAAATAAAATTAATGTAAATATCATAAAAAAAAAAATAAAATAAAATAAATAAATATAAACAAAAAATAAATATATAAATAATAATAATATAATAATAATAATATAATAATATAATAATATATACATAAATATCATATTGAATTTAATTTAAAACACCTTGCATTCCTAAAATTTCAAGTCAAAATATATGGCATTTTCAGAAAAATAGCAGAAGTTTTAATCAAATAAGAAATTAAACCATAAGAGTTGAATTTTCAGAAGCCGAAGACAGATTCATAAACAAAGGAAAATTATTTTTTAACCAGTTACATTGACAACCGAACAGTTGAAGTTTCAAGCAAAAGAGACGATTTTTCATCAAAGTAGTAGAACTTTTGTTCAAATAGTTACATATTTCAGCCGTAAAGACGAATGTTTACGAAGGCAGTTGAATTTTCAAAAAAAAAAATCATTTTTAACAAAGAGTGATCACTTTTCCATCACAAAAGATGAATTTTCAATTTAAGGGAACGAATTTTCAACCAAAAAGTTAAATTTTCGTCCAAACCAGATAATTTCATCAAAATAATTGAATTTTCAATCTACAAAGATGCAGTTTAAACAAATAGACGAATTTTCAAACAAAACAGATTCCACCTCAAACAAAAATAGTTGAATTTTTAAGCCAAAAAGACAAATTTTTTAAATAAGCGTTGAATTTTCAATCCGAAAATTTGATTTTTTAACAAGCAAGTTCATTTTCAACTCAGAAAGATGACTTTTCTACTATAAAAGATGAATCTTCTACCGAAAGACGAATTTTGAACCAATTGAATTAAACGAAAACAAGCTAGTTTATAACAAAATAGTTGAATCCTCGACCAAATAGATGAATTTTTAATCAAAAAAATGAATATTGCACTAAATTTTTGAATTATCAATTGAAAGAGATATTTTTCGAAAACAAAGTGGAATTATTAAATTTTCATTAAAAAAATTTATTTCCAACAGAAACTAATTTTTAACCATTTACAGTCAACTAAAAAAAAAGAATTTATAACCAAATAGTTGAATTCTTAACCAAAAATATGAATTTTCAACAAACGAGATAAACTTTATAAACAAAAAGATGAATTTTCAACAAAATACAAAAATTGTCTACCAAATAGTCAAATTTTCAGATAAAAAAGTTCCTTTATATTACAAAAAGCGAAAGATCAACCAAAAATTTGAATTTTCAAAACAAACAAATTTTTACAAGTAGATCAACTTTAAATTGAATAGTTGCTTTTAAATTAAAAAAGATTAATTCTGAATGAAATATGTAATAGTTGATATTTAGAGCAAAAACAATAATATTTTCGAATAAAATTATAAAATCAGTAGAATACAAACAAGAAAGACGAATTTCCAACAAAATAGTTAAATCTTTAAGCAAATAGATGAATTTTCTATAAAAAAAATAAATGTTGCACCAAATTGTTGAATTTTCAAATACAAAAAATATTTTTTGAACAAAAAATAGAATTATTAAATTTTTAATTCAAAAATAAATTTTGAAGCAAACAGTTACATTGACAACCAAATAGTTGAACTTTCAAGCAAAAGAGACGACTTTTCGTCAAAATAGTAGAAACTCTAATCGAATTGTTACATTTCCAAGCCCTAAAAACGTATTTTTACAAACAGAGTTAAATTTTCAACAAAAAAAAATGTTATTTTCAACCAATAAAGATCACTTTTCCACCAAAAAAGATGAATTTTCAATTTAAGGAAACGAATTTTTACCCAAAAAGTTGAATTTTCGTCAGAAAAAGATAACTTTATCAAAGTAATTTAATTTTAAATCCACGAAGATGCAGTTTCAAACAAATAGATGAATTTTCAAACAAAATAGATTCCAATTCAACCAAAAAAAGTTGAATTTTCAAGCCAAAAAGACGAATTTTTTAGAAGTCCGTTGAATTTTCAACACAAGAATTTGAATTTTTAACCAAGAAGTTTAGTATCAACTCAGAAAGATTCCTTTTCTACCATAAAAGATGAATTTTCTACCAAAATATGATTTTTGAACTAATTGAACTAAACGAAAACAAGCAAGTTTGTAACAAAATAGTTTAATCCTGGATTAAATAGATGAATTTTTAATAAAAAAAGACAAATATTGCACTGAATTGTTGAAGCATCAAATAAAAGCGATATTTTTTAACACAAAGTGAAATTATTAAATTTTCAATAAAAATTAATTTTCAACAGCAAACAAAAACTAATTTTCAACCATTTGAATTCAATTAAAAAAAAATAATTTATAACCGAATAGTTGAATTCTAAACCAAAAATATGAACTTTCAAAAAACAAGATCAACGTTCTAACCAAAAAGATGAATTTTCAACAAAATACAAGAATTTCATACCAAAAAGTTAAATTTTCAGGTGAAAAAGTTCCTTTTTAATAACAAAAAAATGAAATAGGTGAATCTTTGAAAAAAAAAATTTTTTCAAGAAAGTACTTCAAGTTTCAACCAACTAATTAAATTTTCAAACCAATAAAAATATTTGAATTTTCTACAAAACAGTTGAATTTTCGTTCTAAAAATATGAATTCCCAACTGAAATTGTGAATGTTTAAACAAACAAATTTTCACAAGTAGCTCAACTCTAAACCAAATAGTTGTTTTTCAAATAAAAAAGATTATTCTTAAATGAAATATGTAATTGATTATATTTCAAGCAAAAACAATAATGTTTTCGAATAAAATCAGTAGAATACAACCAAGTAATACGAATTTTCAACAAAATAGTCTTAACCAAATATATGAATTTTCAATAAAAATAAAATATTCTTGCACTAAATTATTGAATTTTCAAATAAAGTAGATATTGTTTCACAAAAAATATAACTATTAAATTCTCAATTAGAAAATTAATTATCAAGAACAAAAAAAGGTCATTTTTAACCATTTTAATTGAATTGAAAAACAAGAATTTATAACCAAATAGTAGAATTCTAAACAAAAAATATGAATTTTCAACAAACAAGATTAACTCTCTAACCAAAAAGATGATTCTCCAATAAAGTACAATAGTTTTCTACGAAATAGTTAAATTTTCAGACGAAAAAGCTTATTTTCAATTAAAAAAAAAACGAAATTTCAACAAAAAATTTAAATTTGTCATCAAATAGGTGAATCTTTGAAAAAATTAATTTTCAAGAAAGTACTTCAACTTTCAACCAACTAATTAAATTTTCAAACAAACAAAAATATAAATTTTCTGCAAAACAGTGTAATTTTCGATCTAAAAATATGAATTTCCAACTTGAATTGTGAATCTTCGAACAAACAAATTTCGACGAGTAGTTTAACTTTAAACCAAATAGTGGTTTTTTAATAAAAAGGATGGATATTGCACCAAATTGTGGAAATTTTAACGGCCATCTAGTCAATTTCGTAAGAAAAAAGCATATTCACTTGTTTATGTAAGATCTTTGTAATTGGGGTTATAGGTTTTGATAATTCGGCGATACTTGAGTATCTTCTTTTCTTTGAATAAATGTGCAATTTGTTATTGTCTATAGACGAAAGTAACTAGGTCTTGTGATTATTGATCAGATAACCCCCTACCTTAAGTTAAAATTATCGTTTGATTTATTTATTAAAATGAATCCATAGTAAGTGAAATTTATTAAAATAATTCTAATATATGAATAATCAGAATGAATAAAATCTTTGATCGATAGACATTTCTTTTCAAATAATACTCTTCTTTTATTAAGTCTTATTTGTGTAGCTTATTAAACATTGAATTTTCTATTAATTTATGCTTAAAGAGCGAAAGACAATTTATTTTGAGTGAAAAAATGCATTAATTAACAAACTTTTTCTTGGATTTAAAATAAAGCATTCTGAATTACTTATTGACACAAAGAAGACGTATTTTTCAAACGGTCCGTAAGAGGCTATAATAAATAAAAAAACACAGTACAACCTTGTAAAAATACGTATTGCATTTAGTTTATAACTCATAAATTAATTATGAGCTCATACGTCACAGTATTTAAGCTTCTCTCCAATTCATCTTACGTACAGTGAACTATTTTCGATAAACAAATAAGATAGCAACTACTATATATATTGAAATATTCTGTCGAATATTCATTAGTTTTTCGACGACCACAAATGCTTCGCGACACCAGTTTTTTCTATGATAGAGATAACTGATGTCCCGAGGAATTCGTTATCGTAGAAAAACTAATGAATATTTTACAGAGAATTTTAATATATATACATATATATATATATATATATATATATATATATATATGTATATATATTCAATTAAAAAAATTTCTAAAAGAGAAACTTCAAATTGTTAATAATTTTTCAATAATAAAGGCAACAATATTCTCTTCCTAACATTTTGTCAAAATTTTTTCAAGATCACAGACGAATCCTGTTCATGTCCCTTGACCATATTAAATAAGGTTATATGTATTTATTTATTAGTAAAGATTATTAATTTTCTGCACCACTAATTGAAGAAATTAAAATTTCCACTTCGCTGGCAAGTTTGAGCGCGCCTAGGGCGCGCGACTGTTGGTTCTCGCGCTTCGCGCTCGATAATGTATTTACCACGCGCTCGGTCTTTGTACTTCCCTACGTTCACGCAAAATCTTTGACAATTAAATATGAAATCATCGACAGTAGTAATTTGGTGATTGCGAATTCTCTTTTGTTAAAGCTCCTTCGGCTTTAACGAAAACATTCTCATCACGTATCTCGTGCTTCGCACTCGAATAAAATTGGTTCAATATGCGAATTTTTCTATATTATGTTCAACTTTGATATATTAAATGTATACTATATTAATATCCGTATCTTGGCTTCGATCTGCTCAATCAGATATAGCAAAATGAAATACAAATGTTATTTTTCATGATTACTTTAATATTTGTTCCTTATTTGCCATTAATCTCTAGTCATTTTTACACAAATTTTACTTGTTTGTTTACAATGTTATTTTTCACGATTAAATAAAAAACGACACGTCCTATGAAAAAATAGATCAGAGCAAATTTGTGCATATAATTTAGACGAAGAAATTATGACATCAGCTTAAGACCGATTTTAAAACAAAACTGTAGTACGCATATTTTCAAATTTTACAAATTGAAAACTGTAATATTCCTTTGGTCTTTTTTTTAGAATATTTACAAAACGTGATTTTTTGTAAATATTGTGCCTCTGTTCGCAACTGTTGAATTGGACAGAACAAAATAAAGCAAATGTATTTAATTATTTGTTCTTTATTTCACAAGATTTTTTTTCCTTTATCGTACAGAGTGTATATAAACAAATTTTGTTTTAGATATATAAAGAGATTTTCTTTTTACCTATTTTTGTAGTTGCATAGTTTAAATGGACACCGACCTAAAAACTATTTTTTTTTGACTTAGGCAGGGAGCCTTAAAACGTCGGAATTTGATGGAATTCACGAAAGTCATTTTTCAGATAAAATAAATATCTTCTCATCGTTATTATTATTTTTTTGGCGATCAAAATTTGAATTTTTGATTTTTTCAAGAAAATTCCAAAATTTGTCATGACAATCTTGTAGGGCTTTCAAAAAGTAACGTGTTTCGTCTCATGATTTTTTTTCATATTGTGCTTTGTTTCACTTAAAATGTTAACTTTCGTTTTTTGTTTTTTTTTTGGGGGGGGGGGGGGTATTGAAAATGCTATAACTCTGACAATTTTCTTTTTATCGAAAAAAGTCGTAGGGATAAATTATTTTAATATTACCGTAAAATAAAAAAAATTTCGAAATTTTCTAGATACTTTTTCGACATATGAAATGATAAATAAATAGAACTTATAATAAATAAATATATATGTATATATTATCATTTTATTAAATAGGTTGTTGTTTAAATCTCCACTGGACCTATATATACCTAATAATAATAAAGAAATTAATAAATAAAATAAATAAATGCAGAAAAAAACATATGAAATCTTTAAGAATCTTTTTGAGTTTTCTCGAGAAGCAAATAAACTAAGAAGATTTAAAAAAAAAGTCCTCATAAATTTTTGTTTGGTAATAAAAATGATATTTTCCTGCAAATCATGATTTGCCTAAAGTTTTTTTTTATTCTGGACTGAAAAATATTTTTTGGGTTACCATTCAAAAATGTTATTGAAAATTCGTCTTTTTCGTTAAAACTTCATCTCTATTGATAGACATTTCCTATTTTTCGTTGAGAATTCATATTTTCGTACTTAAAATTTTTATTGTTTGGTTAAACTTTAAACTACTTTGTTAAAAATCCACTTTTTTAGTTGAAGATCCATAATTTTAGTTCAGAATGATCAATATTCATTCTTTTGGTTGGAAATGTAACCATTTTGTTAAAAATTTCCCTTTTTGGCAGGAAATGTATCTTCTGGGTTGAAAATCAATCTTTCTGCTTGAAAACTTTTGAGAATTTTTTTTTATCTAAAATTAATATCTCTTTAAATTGAAATATCAACGATTACATTTTTGTTGAGAATTTACATTTTTTGGTGAAAATACAATTACATGCTTTAAGATTACCTTCTTTGCTCAAATTTGGATTCGAAATATCTGAAGGTTTCAAAAAACTTTTTTAATTTTCCCAAGATTTTTAGAAAAATTAGATCTATAAAACCTTGAAAACAAATGAACCTAAAAAATGAATAGTTATTCGAAATTTTTGTTTTTTTCCACAAAAGTGTTTTGCCCCTCAAATCGAAAAACAACTATGTTGATAATGCTAGTTCCGTTAAAAAACAGGAAGTGTCTAGACTCACCGAAAATATTTGTGCTATGTTTACAAAATTTCAGTGAACCTAAATACGGCCTAAAAATAATCAAAACACAGGCCTTAGTGATGACTACTTAAGATTATAATTTACCATTATAACCCAGATCTAGAACAGTAACTGTATCAAGGTGCCTACTTTCTTGATGACTCGATTAAAAATATTATTCTTTTTGTATTATTGTTTGGCCCTTGGCGTCTAGAAACCTTGCATTTTTCCCCACTGTTTCTTTGACCCATTTTTTGAGCGTCCACCAAGTGGCTTTAAAAATGGGAATTACAGTGGAATATTGTCATTCGTTTGCCTACAATTACGAATTTATTGAAACATCATATTTTCTTCGAGGATCTCTCTATCATAGAAAAAATATTGTCATTAGTTTGTCTGCGATCACGAATTCTTTGGGACATCAGATTTCTCCGAGGATTTCTCCGAGGGAAAAATGAGGGTCAGCCTTACTCTCGGCTTCATTTTAGCGGCTCTCGTTAATTATATTGGTAAATATAAAATATTATACTACAATTTATATATAAAATATTTGAAAAAAAAAAAAATATATAAATATATATATATATATATATATATATATATATATAATGATTTCGCCACCATCACCAGTGTTTTAGCTGCTTAGCCCTGGCGCAATCTTGGCTCAGCCTTGGCGCAGCTCTCACTCATCATGATATTTTTCTTTAACCTCATGCGACTTTTCCATAAATTGTACCATTTTGCGTTATTGCTTTGATATTCTGCAAATCATTATGCCATATTACCCCAACTTTATGCCATTTTGCCCCAGAATGTCACTTTGCTTTAACCTTATACCACTTTTCTTTCTTAATTTAATAATGAGAATTATACTAATCAAATAAGTAATTGAAAGTTTGAATAATACTATAGTGAGGGGCCGTACTTAAATTACGTAACGGATTATAGGCCTCTTACTGTACGTAATTTATGGTTTCCAAAAGTAATAAGATATTGGACTTGAAACTAATGGAAATTTTTCATATTTGAAATAATACAGTTTTTTGCAGGGTGAAAATTTAATTTTCAAAATTCTATGATTTTTCCTTTACCAGTTTTTAATTTTTCCTAACCATTAACATTAAAGAAAAATCATTTTAATCTAGTAATATTTTGAACATAGGGTCTTTTATAAATGAAATAAAAAAATATTTCAGACATAAATTAAAAATTTGCAAGTTTATTCATTCATTTCAAACAAAGAAAGACTTTTCTACCATAAAAGATGACTTTTCAACAAAATACTTGAATTTTCAACAAAATATTAAATTCTCAACAAAATAATCGAATTTTCGGATTAAAAATATGAATTCTCAAGAAAAAAGTGTACTAGTTGATACTTCAACCAAGAAAGATGAAATTTCATTTGAAAAAGAATCAATTTTAAAACCAAAAAGACGAATTTTCAACAAATAAAGATTCTTCAGACATGAAAAAAATTTCACCTAAATTGTTGAACCTTCAACCCAGAACACGAACTTTCTGTAAAAAAATTAAATTTTCAACAAAAAATTCAATTTCCAACATAATCGTGAAATTTTCAACAAAATAGTGAAATTTTCAACCAAAGATAAAACCTTCATTTAAACAAAAAATAAAAATTTCAACAATTTAGTTCAATTTTTACCCACGCAGTTGAATTTCCAGTTTAAAAAGATCACTCACTAACGAAATAGTTAAAATTTCAACCGAAGAGATGAATTTTTAACAAAAAATATGAATCTTCAACCAAAAAATTATTGCCTCACAAAGTGGTTCAAACAGAATTTTCAAACAAAGTAGTTGAATCCTTAAGCAGAGAAGATTAATTTTCAACCGAATAGTTGCATTTTTATCCGAGAAAGATGAAATTTCTAGTAAAACTGATGAATTTTTTCAATCAGAAAAAGAAATTTTTGAAAAAATAGTTCATTTTTCATCAAAAAAATATTTCAGTTGACATTTAGCACCAAAAGATGAATTTTAAACAACATTAAAATTTTCTGCCAAAACAGATGACTTTTCAACAAAATTGTTGAATTTTCAACCAACCAGTTGTATTCTGATCTGAAAAACATGCAATTTCTACTAAAATAGATGAATTTTTAAATTACAAAAAAAAAGGGAAAAAATTGAAATATTTGAATTTTCATCCAAAAAATATTTACATTCATTTTTCTGCACCAAAATATAAATTTTAAACAAGTAAATTGTCTCTGAAATAGGTGAATTTTCCAAAAAAAGGATGACTTTTTAATAAATTTTTTTTAAATTTTCAAACAAATAATAAAATTTATAACTAAAAGGGTAATCTTCAGGAGGAAAAAACTGAAAAAAAAAGAAATTTAATATGAATACAAGGCAAATAAATTATTCTGAACACCGAAAAAAGGCCAGGAAATAGAGAGGAATTTCTTTAAAATCCCGAAAAATTTTAGATTTTTGATTGAAATTTAATTTTTTTATTGACAATTTGCTATTATATTTTTGGTTTAGAATTCATACATTTTAGTTAAAAAATTTACTATTTGATTGAAAATTTAATCACTGTGTTGAAAATTCAACTATTTTGTGAAAAACTCATCTTGTTTGGTTGAAAGGTATTTTTATTTCATTAATAAGTCGACTTAATATTATATTATTGGTTCATAATTCATCGCTTTCAGTTAAAAATTCTACTAGCTGGTTGGAAATTTAATAATTTTTTTGTTTAATTTAAATTTTTTTTAAATTTCATCTTTTTTGGTCGAATATTCAAATTTTTTGTTGAAAATTCGTATTTTCAGCCGGGAAATTCGTCCTTTTGGAGTAAAAATTCATCCTTTGGTGGAAAGGTCATCTTTTTTCATTGAAAATTTATATTCTTTAATTTATATCTAATAAATTGAAAAGTATTCTGTCATACTTTTGGACTAGAATTCATCTCTTTTGCTTAAATGTTCTCCTGTTTGTATGCAATTTTAATGATTTTTTTTTTAAATTCCACTATCCTACCTAGAAAAAATAGGTGAAACCAAATTTTAAAAAATCTAGCACTTATTATTATTGTCTACCTGATTGGTTGCATAATCCGTGAATATGTCTTTAAGTGGATGTTTTCATTTTTTTCCTTCTCCGAATTTTGTAAATCGTAATTTTCAAAAAAGGAATTTTGATTTTTTAAATATAATCCTAAAATATAATCTTTATATTCAAAATGATGCTTTAATGATAAAGGCAACAATATTCTGTATCGATAAAAAAGATTTTCGGTTCCAGTAACAAAAAAATTACAAGAACCAAAAAATTTTAAACAAAATGTAGATTTTTGAAGAAAACTTTGAAGATTTTTACGGGTTTTTAAGATTTAAAATTAATATATTTTTTTTAATTTATTTAAAGAGATATTTTAAAAGATTTAAAATGATTTCCTAAAATTAGCAAAAAGAATGCAGAAGATTTAAGAAAAAATAAGTTTAATTTGGCAAGATCAACAAATTTAAAAAACAATTCAAAGAAGTATGAGAGATATTTAGAAGCTTTGAAAGAATACAAAAATAATTTCATTTGAAACAAAATGTAGCTTTTTTAAAATTTCGAAAAAAAATTAAATATTCTTCAATTTTGTTCAAGCGCCACAAAATCTTAAATATCTTTTAAACTTCTTAAATTTTTTAAAAAATTTGCTGAAATCTTGTTAAATAAAAAACGTTAGAGGTTCTCTACATACTTTTCCGATATATCGGGAATTCTTATTTTGCCTAAAAATTAATTTTTCCTTCAAATTCCTGAAATTGTTTTTTTTATTCTGGACTCAAAAATATTTTTTGATTGCATATTCAACAATTTTGTTGAAAATTCAACTTTTTGGTTTGAAAATTGATCTCTTTTGGTAGGAATGTTATCTTTTTGTAATTGAAATTGTAAATGTTTGGTTTAAAATTAATTTCCTTTTATGGCTGAGGATTCAATTATTATGTTGAAATTTCGTCTCTTCCAATGAATTGTTTGAATGAATAAGAAACATAAAACAATCTCTTCTTAACTCAAAATTCCAAATATTTTTCAGTTTCATTATCAATTATTATATTTTTTGTTAAGACTTCTTTTTTTAAAGAAAATGCAATTACTTGGTTAAAATTTGAACTACTTTGTGAGTCATTTTTTTGCTTGAAGATTACTCATTCTGGTTGAAAATTTGTCTGGTTAGAGAATTTGTCTCTTTTGCAAGATATTTTATGTTTTTTGGTTAAAAATACAACTGGTTGAAAACAAATTTTTTTTTTGGTTGATGATTCAATTATTTTGTTGAAAATTTGTCTTGTTTTGAATTCAACTGTTTTTTATTCGAAATAAAAACCTTTTTGGATTGAATTACCAACTATTACATTTTTCGTTGAAAATTCATTTTTTTTTTAATGATAAATAAACTGTTTGCTCAAAAATGAACTGTTTTCTTCAATTTTTGATTTCACATATCTGAAATTTTCAAAAATATTTTTCGTTTTTTCCAAGAATCTTAGGAAAATTATATTTAGATAACCCTAAATCAAAAATCTCGAAATCATTGTTGTTGAGTACCTTATTTGTTTCATAAATTTTTCATAAACCCTTGACCATATTAAAAAATGTTATATGTATTCATCTATTATTAAAGTTTGCTGCACGTGTCGTTTCTTAGGTGCGAGCAGTTCAATTTTATCAAATTTCGTTGTGTTAGTGTCAGTGTATACATTAGAGGTATTATTTTTTAAGAAAACAAAGTAAGATAAGGTAGATAAAGTGTGTAACTATTTTTTGTTTCTTCACTTGGAGCAATAAATTGTAAACATGTTTATGTTTTTGGCGGAGGTGACTTAGCTTATTTACAATTTTCATGTTATTGACTTCTTATTGTTTCAATAGATTTGCAAATATAAAGTTCCACTTTTTTTTTCTTCAGATTTATATGCGAATCATCCTAAAATTTGTTCAAATCCACAAAAAAATAAATGCGTTAAAAAAAATATTCAGAGGTTTCGCAAGCTCCATTAATTAAAGTTAACAAAACTAATTGTTTAAGAAATTAATTATTATTTTTAATATTATTGTTTCGAATAATGCTAGAAAGTTTCAATTTTTTTAAATATTTAACTTTTTATCAAATTTCCACTCAGAGCGAAGTAATAATTAATAAAATTTAGCAAACGTAATTTTTTCAACAAATTATTTTGGTTAATAACTATCTTCTTTTATAGCAATTCTAAATATTTGCGATTTTTTATTAAATTTTCCATTTTTGCATCCACTTTTTACTTAGAGCAAAGTAATAATCAATGAAATTTAACAAACACGACTGTTTGAATAAATTATTATTGTTTATAATTATCTTATCCTATAGTAGTGCTAGATAGGTGCGGTTTTTTATAAAACTTATAGCTTTTCTTTGAGTTCTTAGTTACAAACAAATAATAAATATTAAAATTAATATTTTTTATAATAAAAAGTCTCTCAGTAATTACTTGAAGGAAAATTTACATTTAATATGATCTATATAGAAAAATTAAAGCATATTTCAAATATCTGTTTTATTCTAGAAAATATATTCACAGAAAAGAAAGACATTGTTTACATAAAAAAAGATTCTCTCTAATAATTCTTTATTATTTGTTCATAACTGAAGAGGCATAGCAAAGTTAAAAATTTCATACAAAACTGCAACTTTCTAATAATTATATAAGAGAAGATAGTTGTAAACAAAAATAAATTTGTTAACCAATTATGTTTGTTAACTTGGATTCATTATTATCTCACTAAGCGAAAAATGGTAAAAAAGTTTAAAATTTCAGAAAAAGCTGCAACGATCTAGAATTAATATGAGAAGATGGTCATGAACAATAATAATTTTTTTAAACAATTGTCATTGCTAAATTGCATTAATGTTACATCACTCTAAGTCATGATGAATTGTTTAAGCAATTATGTAAACATTTCATTATTAGTAGAAAGTAGCATTTTATGCATTACAAACAAATTGTATTCAAAAAACCGCAGAAGAATCATAATATATGCTAGAAACTCGCAAAACCCAATTTTTCACTTATGGGATTTTTTGAGACATAAACAGACTTATGGGGGTGATACTCAGAAAGTAATCAATCATTTGTATTCTATACCTAATTGTGAAGAGAAATGTTTAGTAACATCTCGATTCACCTAATATTGACGATTCCGAATAAAATTCACAAAACCATATTTTTTTATTTTGGGAAAAACCTTTTAAACTTCATGTGATTTGCGGAACCTCTAAATATAATTTTTTTTTAAGGCATTTTGTTTGTGGATTCGAACAAATTTTAGGGCGATATGCATGAAAATTAGAGAGAGAAAACTTTCCAATGCATTTTTAGACCATGCTATTATATTCACTTAAATAAATTCGTATACTTTGAATAAGCAATTTAGTTTTTTTTTTGTACAGAAATCGCATTTTTATTAATGAAATTAATCTGTTCCTTTAAATGTCATTTAATGCTACATGATACAATGCTTATTCATGATTTATATCGCCTTTAATATTTGTACAATTTCAGTTTAAAATTATAGCTTTAACCTTTCGGCAGTCGCGCTGTTGTAAAAAGTACAACAGTACCGATTTTTTTGGTACAAGTCCCCCCACTCTTCCCTTATCACTTCACTCCTCAAAAATACCAACATCGATTTTTGGTCTTCAACCCTTAACTTTCAAAAGCAACCCCCTTGACACGACGCATATATGACTTTGTAAAAAAACAATCTTTTTTAGAATTTCACAGTGTGAATAGAGTCTCTGATTTTTGGGCTCCTCGAAAATTCCAACACCCAATTTTGGGCTCCTACCCTTAACGTTAAAAAGCAACCCATTAGTACCGGGCAGATGTGACTTTGTCAGAGAATCATCTTTTTTAGAAATTTACTTTGCAAATTAAGTTTCTGATGTCTGAGACTCAGAATTTTACATGGTGAATAGAGTCTCTGATTTTTGGGCTCCTTGAAAATTCAAATTCGAATTCATAGATAGGCATTGGATTTTTTAGATGTAGGGTTGGTTTTTGCAAACAAAAAATCAAGCATTCGTGAGCCCAAGAAAAAAGCCCAACACTACTTTCTATTTTGTTTTTTCCATGTTTGAGTTTTTACTTGGGGGTTGTTTTTTTGTACATAGGGTGGTTTTTGATAATTTTGTTTCGTGCATTCGAGAGCCCAATATAAGCCAAAAATTATGATGCACTTTATTTTTTCCAGATTTTATTTTTGACAAGAGGGTGGTTTTTTTGCACATAGGGGCTGGTTTTTTCAATTTTTTCCGTGCATTTGAGAGCCCAAAATAGCCCAAAATTGTGGTCTACTTTGTTTCTTCCTAGTTTGAGTTTTTCTATAGAGCGTAGTTTTATTTCCGGTAGGGGTAGTTTTTGGAAATTGGTTGTTGGCGCGTTCAAGAGCCCAAAAAAAGCTCAAAATTCTGTCGTCTTTGATTTTTAATTTTTTCAAATTTTTATGTAGTGGAGGTGCTGGCTTTAGTCAAGCCAGCACTTCCACACCAAATTTGAATTTTCAAAAAAAGTAGTGGAGCCAAAAAAGCGGCAATACAGCCAAAAAAAGCCCAAAAAAGCCCAAAATTCTGATACAAAAAAATTTGGGAATTTCGATTGTAGAGGTGCTAGCTTGATGGACCTCAAATAACACGACAAAACATGGGTGTTGTAAAAAGTACAACGCAAGACTACTCGTGTGAGCAGAACGGGCGCGACTACCGAAAGGTTAAATGCGCATTTCTTAAATAGTTCTTTTTTTGAGGCCTAGCAACAGAAGTTTTTTAACTTCTTAAGTTTAAATTCGCGAAAATTTGTTTTTGGCTGTATACCATCATCTTCATTCATTTACGACTCTGATTAAATCAATTAAAAAAAATGTAGTCCTTAAAATAAACATAAAATTAAAATCCTATAAATCTTGGAAATCTGATTCAAATTTCTGAAATCTGATGTAATTTCTGTAAAATCCCTTAAAAATCCTTTGACTTTTTTATAAATCTTGGAAATCCTCTGAGATCCCTCGGAACCTTTCACAATATCCGAAAATATGATAAATCTTATGAAATGCTCTCAACTCTTTCGAAATTTAAGGAAATGATTTAAAACTCCATATTTAAGGAAATATTTGAAATTATTTTCAAATCTTTGAAATCCTATGAATTACCTTAATTACTGCGAAATTATTTGCATTTTGTAGAAATATTAGAAAATGTTTTGAATTTTTGTATAGGAACTATTAAAATCCATTAAAAATACCCCAAAACATTTTAAGTATTATGAAATCTTTCAAAAGCTCTATGAAGTCTCAGCAATTCTTTGCAAGCCCATACATTTTGTTTTAACTTCTAAAAGGCCCTTAAAATATTTTAAATAGTATTAAATCCCTTAATTAACTCTTGTGCAATTCCTTGGACTGCTGCAAAATCTTTAAACCCATTTAAAATTCCTTGAAATGCTTAAGGCAGTGGATAATCTGCCGGTACCGGCAAAAAAGTTTTCTGTCGTTACATTATTATATAACGTTATTTTACATTATTACATATTCATTACATCCTTTAATTAAATTTGTATTACACTACTACATTGTTATTGTAATTGTAAACACGGAACAAATACATATGAATCTGAGAAAAATTCGTTGCACATTTATGTATTTTCGTAAATAGTCTGCGAACTTTGAAAAAGAATTGACGAATTCGATATGAAAATTCTAAAACGGTTCGTCACTTTTGTTTACGTGAATAATTGCAAAAATATTACGAGTGATTGGGAAAAGATTCTCAGAAAACTCACGAGCTTGCCCGACAAATCTGGGAACTGGAAAGTAGGTTCGCTTGTAAGTGGCCCGCAGGCACGCTCGTCCAAACGCGCGATGCGTGTTAGTGCTCGTATGTGTGCTTCAAGTTCGTCGGATGAGTGGCTAGAAGTTTTATAATACCTATTTTTTTTTGGCCTCGATGGCTCGTGTTTACGCACTCCTGGTTTATGTTTAGAAACTGGTGATTCAGCAGTCTTTTAGGGTTCGAATCCTCTGAGTTGCGAATTTATAAACTAATATAAATCCAATCCCACAAATAAAATTTGTCCCCTGTATATTTCAGTCTGAAATTTTCAGGAACTGTTCGTAGGAAATTCGAACTGTTTGTGGAAAACTTCGGAATTTATCCATACATTTCAAATAGAAATCAGAATGTAATGTTTCATTTTTCTTTCTCGTATTCGAGACCTAGCTACAAGTTCGTGACATTTTTACGGAAACATTTTTTCTGTGAATAATATTATTTCTGTAACCAGTCGGAAAGAGGTGCCTTCCCGCCCCCTCAAGACGTTTGAAATGGGTAGGGGTTTGACCAGCATTATTTCTGTGACCAGTCAAAGAAGTGCCTTTCTGCCCCGAAGAACCGCTGAAAGGGGTAGGGGTTTGATTAACACTATTTCTGTGACCAGTCAAAAGGCTGCCTTCCCGCCCCCACGGGACGTTGGAAAGGGGAAGGGGCTCGACCAGTATTATTTCTGTGACTAGTTAAAGGGGGGCCTTCCCGCCCCCACGAGACGTTGGAAAGGGGTACGGGTTTGACCAGAATTATTTCTGTGACCAGTCAAAGGGGTGCGTCCCTGCCCCCACGAGACGTTGGAAAGGGGTAGGGATTTGATTAACATTATTTCTGTGACCAGTCGAAGGGGTTCCTTTCCGCTACCACGGGTCCTTGGTAAGGGGTAAGAAATTGACCAAAATTATTTCTATGACCAGTCGAAGGGTTGCCTTCCTGCCCCCACAGGATATGGGAAAGGGGTAGTGGTTTGTCCAGTTTTATTTCCGTGACCAGTCAAAGGGGTGGCTTTCCGCCTCCGCGAAACGTTGAAAAGGCGTATGGGTTTGATTAGAATTATTTCCTTGACCAGTCGAAGAGGTGCCTTTCCGCCTCACGAGAAATTAGACAGGGGTAGAGGTTTAATTAGCAGAGTTTAATTAGTAGAGGTTTAATTTAATTATTTTTGTGAATATTAGAAGGGGTACCTTCCCGCCCCCGCCGAGATGTTTGAAAGAGGTAGGGGTTTGACCAGCATTATTCCTGTGAACTTTAAAAGGAATGCCTTTCCACCCCCGAAAGACTTTAGGAAGGGATAGGGGTTCAACGAACATTATTTCTTTGACTAATCAGAGAGGGTTTCCTTCCCGCCCCTACGAGACGTTCGAAAGGGGAAGAGGTGAGAAAGAGAAAGGGGATTACCAAATATTATTTCTTTGACTATTCGGAGAGGGGTGCTTTCCCGCCTCTACGGGACGTTGGAAAGGGGTAGAGGTTTGAATGAAATTATTTCTCTGGCCAGTAAAAGGGGTGACTTTTCGCCCCCTCGAGGCTTTGGAAATGGGTAGGAGTGTGACCAACATTATTTCTGTGACCAATGACAGATGGGTGCCTTCCCCCCCTACGAGACGTTGGAAAGGGGTAGAGGTTTGACCCTTATAACAAAATAACTCTTAGATCACATGATCTTACTCTAAGATGTCTGACAATCCCTTCGGAATGCTGGAAATATGTTTTTTTACCGGCAGAGAGAGAGAAATTTATTGCCGGTACCGACAGAAAATTTTTTTGCCGACACCGGCAGAGAAATTTTTTGCTGGTTGGTCAATCCCAGTCCACTCTTGAGTGCTAATTTTGACGAATAAATAATTATATTTATATTTTTTTCACTAAGATTTTCAAAGAAGAGAACCTCAGCTTCTTTTAGCCAAGAAAAAAGAACCCTGGGTTCTAAAAAAGTAGAATAAAATACATTTATGGATTTATTATTATTATACAATCAAGCCATATCCGCAAGCATGAGTCACTTGGTTATAATGCCTTCTTATACTGTCGGAGATCAAGGATTTCATAGGAAATGTAGAAGGCAGTTGAACGGGGCGTGGGAGGGGGGAGATTTCTAGATCAATCTAGAAAACCGTGTTGTTTGTTTGAATAACAAATTCGTTTCGCAACACTGCTCCGACCCAGGTCGCCGATCAATCTCTCTAGCAAGCATTGGCACTGACACAATCACTGACACTATTCCTCATGCATTTCCTATATACAATTTTTCGCGACACTTTCCTGCCCTGGCATATCTCTTTAGCTTCCTTCACGTACATGTATTTCCTCATACAAGCTCTCTTGTTTCTGTGGCTTTTTATATCTTTTCGATTTAGGGTCTCATTTACACATACCCACTATACTTTCGTCGGTCGTCCTCGGGGTACTTCACCATTCACTCAACATCCCCAAATCTTCTCAACAAAATTTCTTTCAATCTTGTCAAACAGCGTTTGCTTCACACCGCGTTCTTTGTGAATCATCTTATTACTGACTTTGTCCATGAGCGTTTTACGGCATACATTGTACAGGAATTGCAAGCCAACCGCATTAATTTTACTCTTATCCTTTTCCTGTTTGGTTCAGGATTTGCTAACGTACAGCAATGTGGGGGCGAGCACAGAATAAAATGATTTAATTTTAATTTCAAATACTTAAAATTTTGAAGAGTATTAATGCTTTAAATGCTTTTCATGACTTGGAAAAATGTTTGATAAGCGGCAAGTGACCAGAAACTTGTTTTTGTTTTGATAGGCCACTCTGAAATATTTATATTGAGAATTTGACTTCTAGTTAGAAAAGTATCGCGTGCGCGGCACGAGAATAATGATTGCTAATATAAAATAATATTAAATGTTTAGAATGATATATACAGCAATTGGTCAATTTAATTTGTATAACATTTTCAAAGTCAAAGGTACCCTCTAGACTTCTCTGAGCATATAGACGTTTTAATGGCGACGGAATTATTCCTATACTACATATGTATAATGAACCAATACAAGTTTACATAATAAAAAATATATTTCTTCTCTTTCAGCTTGCTTGAATCTAGATGCCTACTACACGGCAGGAGCTCAGTTGGATCCTGTTCCTATTACTGAGGAATTTCATGTAGACGCAAAGGTGTTTAAGGATTTATGTTACCTGGACGCAGAAGGTGAACTAAAGCCAATCAAAGGTAAAAATGTATTCTCTAAATCTGGAACAATGATTCTTGGACATGCTGTCCAACAGTTAAGCTATCCACTCCTTGATGAAAAAGGCAATATATTTATAATAGATGGTCCCGAGAAAAAAATTATTTCCCCTGAAAGAGCCTTGCAATTAGGTGTATTCAGACGTTATTATGTAGTGCATGCACAACCAAATCATGGCTATCCTGCACAAATAAAACATGAGTATCCTCCACCAGTATATCACGGTTATCCTATCTACCCAAAAAATGAGTATCATCAGTCCGGTTGATTATGAGGTTAAAATAAAATTTCCTTTGTGATTCGATGGATGAAAACGTTACAGGCAATTTAGATTATATAAAAATCAGATGATGTATTATGTTTCTCAATGTATCACTTATGTCTTATGATCAATGTTATCGGCTTCTAATATTTTGATTTAACATCAGATGAAAAATTATATTTTGTCATAAAGAAAATATACAATAAAATTACATATATAAATAAAAAACATGTGCTTTCATTTATTGCCCTATTGGTTGAAGCAGACAGTTCCACTTGCTGGAAATTATATTTTTACAATATTTTTCAATCGACAAAAATACGAATCCATTTCACAGCTTCATTGTAAGAAACAAATTTTAGAAACAGTTAATATTGAAAATTGCAAAACTTGCTTAAAAAACTAAAATAACACTACGATGGAAAAAAATTATTGAAAATTTCAAATTGGGAAAAAGTTTTACTAAATCTTTCTCTTTACATTCTCATTTCATTTTCTCATTTTTCATCCTCATTACATTCTCTTTACATTCAAATTATTCGATTTTTTATAAAGATCTGATTCTCGTTTAAAATCGCACTTTATTCCAATTGACGATTTCTTGATATAATGCTTCATTTATTTATTTTTCTACTAAAAACTCAAATATCAAGAGGAGAATATCAAAAATAAACTATTTTTATCTAAATAAGGCATAAAACTAAGTTAGACACTGATCACGAATATAAATAATAAATAGAAATTATTGGTATTTTTGCAGCTGGAAAAGAGGTAGAGTATGTAGAAACTCCCTTCCCCTTTTCAGCACTAAAAATTATAATTTACATTAAAAAAAAATTGTGTACGTTTATATTTTATAATTAAAACAGAATTTACTAAGCATATAATAATTTTAGTGTCAATTAAAGCAATTTTTAATTTTAACTAATCTAATATTTCGAAAATTCAACTGTTAAATATGAATAATGAAAAATCATTCAGTCATTGCAAATTTTTTATTTTTATATTTGTTAACGAAAATACGAATGTTTGTCAAAATGTTGGTTGATCTTTCTCGAAAGATATGTTACGTTTGGACTAGCAACAATGTCTTGCAAAGGGTTTTTTAGTAATTATCTAACTCCATTTGTTTGTGATTATTCTGAGAAGTAAAAAACGTTGCCTAATATAATTTATAAAGTTATAAATAAAACTATTATATTACATGAAAATTATGAATAGGTGTACAAATTTATTAATAAATAAAAAACTAATTAATAATCGAATAAAATGTATACTAGGTCAGTTTATATTTCCTTTAAAAAAATGGTTTAAAAATAAAGACACACCTTTAAAAGATATTTAAAAACTGTTATAAGAATGATGTTGTAAATTTTTGGGGTAATTTTACAGCAAAAAAAAAATGTTTAGAAGAAAGTAGAAAAAAGATAAAATTTACACGAATCTGGAAATAAATACTATAAATAACAGAAAAAATTTAAGAAAACTGCAACCTTAGTCTATTATTCGGATCAATTTTTTACTTCTTTTGTATACCTTTCAACCTAGCATGATAAATATTTAGAATATTTACAATCAGATCATCTCAATTTTATATATATATTTACAAAAAGCTGTTAACTTGATGTTCAAATATATATTAAAGAGAAAGCTCAAAACTTAAGTTTTTTGTTTGTTTAATAACGATAATTGTCTTTTACTACTCCACAATTTCTTCAAAGTTTGAACATAAAAGCTTTTTTTTGTAACATTGATAATTTACACATCTTTATTTTAAATTATCTTATAGCAATATTCTGAATATTTCTCATCTTGTTCTGAAAAGTACAGTTGCGTTTTTTGTAAATTGTTTAGAAAAATAAAACTACAATCAAATAGAACAATATACCAGAAAAGTAAAAAATTCGTTCGAATGATAGTCAAATGTTATACTTTCCTGTGATTTTTTTTGTAACATAATGAATTTATTTGTAGGGAAACATGGGGCAAAACGAAAAGATTTTACTGTAGGATTTTATTTCTCATACTGAAATACTTTTTTTAAATTGATTTAAGAAAACAAGTTTTCCGTCTCGTTCTGCCCCTTACTCGGGGCAAAACGGGACGCTTTGATAAATAAATCTTTACCACTTGTAGTTAATATGAATTTCGAATTTCGTCTCTACTCAGAAGGGAATTAAAGCGGTCCCGCGGTCAAAAATAGAGGTTCCCATTTAAAAAAATCAATTTGACCTTGAATTGACCGTATAGGTCATGTTCAAGATCAAAATAAAGGTCAACATTGAATTCCTTGTTGAAAGTTCCTTCAAGAATGACCTTGACCGCCCTGAAAAATATCTTACCTGAGGAAATATTTAGCCGTCCCGGGACTTTTTGGACACCCTGTATAATACTTGAACTATACATACATACATACATTGATTAGCAGTTCGAACTCGAAAGTTCATTGCCTCACTACCCGATTCGGGTAGTGTTTCTAGGTGGATATTTACTACCAATGTGGGCCCACCACACCCACGACGGGCCAACAGCACGCAGGTATTCCTGAACGGTTACCCATCCAAGTACTAACCGCGCCCAACAATGCTTAACTTCAGTGATCTTACGAGAACTGGTGTTTCCAGCGTGGTATCGCCGTTGGCACTTGAACTATAAGTAAAACAAATTAATTTTGAACCTAAAAGTAACGGATTTTTAACAAAATAGTATAATTTTCAACCAAAGTGATCAATTTTCAAATAAAATGATGAACCTTCAACTGGAATAATTGAATTTCAAACTAAGCAGATACATTTTCAACTAAAATGTTGAATCTTAAACTGAAATGCTTGAAATTTCAACCAAAAAGATGAATATTCAAGCATGAAAATTAATTTTCTACAAAAAAATACGAATTTTCAACACAATGTATGAATTTGCAACCAAGTTGTTGAATCTGCGACTGAAAATGATACATTTTTAACCAATAGTTGAATTTTACAAAAAAAAATAGAGAACAATTTTCCACAAGAAATATAATAGTTAAACTTTAAGTTAAACAAATTAATTTTTAACAAAAAAAGAACGGATTTTCAATCAAACAGTTCAATTTTCAACCAATGTGATAAATTTTCAACTGAAATGAATGAATCTTCAACTGGAATAGTTGAATTTTATTCAAAAAAAGTACCAAAAAGTACAAAAAATTTTCACAAAATATTTCAATTTTGAAATACAAAAGATCAATTATCGATAAAACAGTCAAATTTTTGTCAAAAAAAGATACATTATTAACCAAAAATAGAATAGTTAAATTTTCTGTTTAAAAAACTAATTTCTAAAAGAAAAAGAATTTTCAAACAATACTTGAATTTTCAACTGGAATAGTTGAATATTCAGTTAGAAAAATTGATTTTCAACAAGATTGTTAAATTTTCAATAAGAGATGAATTTTCAACCAAAAAAGATGAATTCTCAACGAGCAATGTAATTTAATTGGAATTTCAACCAAAGAAGATTTTAATTTTAAACCAAAAAACAGTCAAATTCAACCAAAAAAGACCAATTTTCGAGAATAGTTGAGTTTTCAAGTGAAAAATACTTTTAATTCAACAGAGAGAAAAAATTTGAATCAAACTATTGAATTTTCAACGAAAAATATGAATTTTCAAACAAGAAGATTAATTTTCTACTAAAAAAGGACGATTATTCAATAAAACATAGAAAGCTATTATTAAGTACAATAAAAGAAAAAGAAAACGAAGAGGGTACTTAACCTAATATTTCATTTACACTTCACATTGACCAAGTTTCATAAGTTTTTACTTCATCCTTCATGGTTTTTTCTTCTTTTTCATTCACCTAAATAAAAATTCATTCCCTATAACAAATATTTTGCAGCGAAAATAAAATATAATTCACTTCGTTCACGAAAACTACCTTTTTATAGGTTAGGTTTGTCAATTTTAACGAAAACTTGTATTCAATTTATTTATCTCTATGAACTATCGAAATAAAAGTTAATTGTAGTATATAGTTCGATTGAATAAAGAAAATAATATAAAATAAGCCATATTTATATAAAAAAAAACTCATTTACTTGCTTTCCATAATAGGGACATGCATTATGGAACACCAGTACAAGAGTCAAAAAGTTGTATCATAATAGGTACATAAAGGTCGTTCCGCTTTTTCATAAATATAATAACTTCGCTTAGACTAAATTGAACTTTTAATAGGCGTTTCGCATTCAAAAAAGATCGGCGCATTCATTGATATAAACATTTTAAAAATATATTCTACTATCAAAATAAAATTGACAAAAACGTCTTTTATAAATGGAAAATACTGTGTTAAACTTCATGGGGCTTGCAGAACCTCTAAATATCATGAAAAAACGCATTTTTTCAAATTCGAAACAATTTTTGTGCGATATGCATGAAAAAAGAGGCAAAAAAGAGGTTTCAAATACAACAAAACAAAATTTCTAGAAAACACATTCACGAGTCAAGTGAAGAACGCACCATCTAACAGGATCGAGTATATATTTCAGTTTCCTGATAAACACGTCAATGTCCTGCGTCGTTTTTCCGTCAAAGCGCGTAAAATACTGACGCAGAATCTCGTTCGGGATTTTGCCATTTGGTAACGGAAAATTCATGTGGAACTTCCTCTTTTGTTTTACGGATTTATGGTGGAAAAATCGAAAAGAGAAAAACATCTGCGTGGAAGAGATGGCTGGTTCAAAATCGAAAAAAGTTCATTTCAACTCTGTAGGATTGTCAGCTCCATCCTAATCTATTAAATTTTGTACATATGTGATGTTTTTGCCTTTTGCATATATGTACAAACCAGAAATGAAACTTCTGCACTCATCCGTTTTAAATTTATATTTCCATTATTTTATCCCTTTCTCCTTTTTATTATCTGAAAACTGCTTTCGAAAAATTGTGTTTCATTGTTCGCTTTTCATTTAAATGTGTATTACTTTATTATGGTCGAAAGAGTAGAATAAAAGGCAGTACACGTTCAATTATTTGCAATCCTATTTACGGTTGAATTGCACTCAAAAAGGCAAAAATATTGATTCTATGGATGAGTACTGAGAGGGAAATTTTGGGAATAAATATATATGTATAGATATGGGAAACATTGATTGAAGGAAGAGATCATGAAGAGATACTAACATTAGTGCTTAAAAGAAAGCAAAGATTAAAAAAAGCAGAAAGAAGGAATTGATCGATAGAAGAAATCAAATCGTTAAGGAAAATGTCAAGAACATGAAAATGGAAGAGGGAAATGTAAAGGAGGAAATGGAAGTGCATAGGATGATTGATGTAATGAAAAAAAGAAGGAATCAGAAAAATGGAGAAAAGAGAAGATTACTGGAGAAGAATATAAGATAAATAGGAAGTTATATACTGAGTTGCGTGATCAAAAATAAAAGAGGAAAAATCTAAAAGGTTTGAAGAAGAGGCAGAGAAGGCCAGAAAGTTAGGAAAGGAGAAAAATGTGAAAGGGTAATAGAAGAGGTAGGAAACATAACCAAGAAGAAGAAATAGTCAAGTTGCTAGTGATATTGAAAGATGGAAAGGCACCTGGTATATATCAGATTTTAAATAAAGTCTGGAAATATAGGAGGAGGGCAGAACTGAAGGAATGGACATGGATCATGTAAAAGAGAGTAAGCGAGGAAAGGAAAGAGGGGTGAGAGGTTATATGGGAGTGACGCTAATGCCAACATTGTATAAAGTACATGTAACTGTTTTGTCTAAGAGATTGAAGAAAGAAGTTGAGGAAAAGAAGACAGAGCCACTGGATCAGACAGGGTTTGGAAAAGGAATGGAGGTGATGGAAAATATATTTGTACTAAATTATCCGGTAAATAACAGGATCGGAAAGGAGAAAGCGGCATTGATAGTAATGTTCGTCAACTTAAGAGCAGCGCTTAACTCATTGAACCGAGTCGAGATAGAAAAAGTTTTGGTGAAAAAGGGATAGAAGACGGTGTAATAGAGAGAGTATCGGAAATTTTTGGGGAAATGAAAAACGGGGTAAATGTAGGAGGGCAAGCAGAATATAGTCACTGGTTAGTCAGAGGATTAAGGGAAGGATGTCCTCTAAGTCCACTTTTATTCAATATATTTATCTCGGACTTAGAAGAAGAAAGGAATAGAAAAGGATGAAGAGGAGTTAGGATGCGAAAAAAGATATATACACTGTCATACGCGGACGATATGGTGTTGATGGTGGGCTCAATTACAGGATTGGAGAAATACTTATATGAGAGAAAGTTGAATTCAAATGTAGATAATACGAAGATAATGAGGTATAGGAATGGGGGAGAGAGAAGGAATTTACTGGGAAATGGAAGGAAGTAAAGTTAGAAGAAGTACAAGAAAAGAACGTCAGGGGTGATGAAACATGAATTAAGAATACAAAAAAGATTGGAGAAAGAGAATGTGGCTATTTGATATAGTAGTATGGCCGTTATAAGGGCTATGGAGCACAGATATGGTGATGAAAGGAAAAGCAAGAGATTAAGATTCCTTAAGAAAAGCATATAAGTTTGACGCTACGGGTAGCCTGGAGGAAACCTGGATATATGGTGAGAGAAGAAGCGCAAAGGGATCAATTAAGTCCTAGAGCGGCAGAGAGGACAGGGCAGTTTGAGATGAAGCTAAGGGAGGGTTAGGGAGGAGAGTAAGCGGAAACGTGTTTGAAGGAGGTAGAAGAAAGGAGAGGGAGGCCGGTAGAATTACCAAGATGGAAAGAAGAAAGGAAGGAGTTCTTGAGTGCTAGAAATATAGAAGAGAGGCCTGGAGTAAGTTACAGAAAATGGGAGAGATGGGAGAGGAAAGGCAATTAATAGGAAAATGCGGGATGATTGAGGCATCTCTGCAATATCTGAAATCCGTAGAAATCCCTGGAAATCGAAATCCTTTGAAAGTTTTTGAAAATCCTCAAAAATGTTTATCCCCTGACATCTTCAAAATGAGATGAAGCCCTTCAGAATCCCTTAAATCTTTAGCATTTTTTCAAATTCCTTTAAATCCTTCAAAAACCGGAAAAGTTATGGAATTCCTTGAAATTTTTGAAATCCGTTGAAATTCACGGAAATATATTAAAAACCTTTGAATACTATTAAAATACTCTGAAATCCCTGGAAAACTCTCAAATTTTCTAAATTCTGATAGAATCTTGTAGAATCCTTATAGAATATAGACAACAATTTTACTTTAGAAATTTGTGGGTGATTCTAAGAACAATCTATTTAGATTATTAAATTTTCCAATTAGAATAAGAAAACAATCCAAAATATTAAATACATTTCTAAAAACATCTTGTAGAAATTCAATGCATACTTTTTACACAAAATTTTTCAACTGCAAGAAAAGATTTCTTACACAAATTGAGGTGAAACTATGTGAACTCAATTTAAAGAAATCTCCAAATTATTCATAAGCAAATCCTTCAGATTGGAAAGAATCAGATGTTTAGTGTCTCTATTTAAAATTTTTTAATTAAGATTAAAAAGAACTTCATTTTCTCATGAATAATTTTTGCTAAATAAGCAGGAAAAATATTCATAATTAAAAAATAAAATTAAAAAAAACCTCACTTTTCGGCTCATTAGAAACAAGAATAACATAATGAAAAGAGAGGGAGAAAAAGGGAAAATATTCATTAAAAATGGATTAGGTTGAATTTAATCAAAATTATTCATTGAGAAATTGATTGTTCAATAGGAAAGAAAATTATTCTATTATCAAGTTAAAGAAATTACTTCAACCAATTAATTACTCTATCCCATACTTTGTTATATCTTGAGAGGTCCTTTTTTAAGTTGATAGCCTTGTTACCTTCTCTATTTATAAATAACATCTCAATGAATTTTCTCTTTTTCTGATTTCTTTCATGATAAAGAAATTT
This sequence comes from Andricus curvator, assembly GCA_932195095.1. Classification (NCBI taxonomy): domain Eukaryota; kingdom Metazoa; phylum Arthropoda; class Insecta; order Hymenoptera; family Cynipidae; genus Andricus; species Andricus curvator. The sequence continues at coordinate 69,789 of CAKNYM010052302.1, forward strand.
AATATCATTCAAAATAAAATCATGACCAGCTGTAACCTTATGTTTTGAAAATATTATTTCTCAACAATCTGTTTTATCTTCACATTCAAAGAATGTATCTGTGAATTGCATTCCCTTTTTCACCATAACTTTTTCTATCTCGCCTCGGTCTAATGAGTCAAACGCCGCCTTCAAGTCCACGAATATTGCTACCATTGCCCCTTTCTCCCTTTTAATCCTCTTATTTACTAAATAGTTCAGAACATATATATTGTCCATCGCCCCCATCCCTTTTCTAAACCCTGTCTGATTCGGTCGCTCTATCTTTTTCTCCACAACTTCTTTTTTTAACCTCTCCGATAGAACAGTCACATATACTTTATACAGTGTTGGCATTAGTGTCACTCCCCTATAATCTTTAACCTCCTCCCCTTTGCCTTTCTTCACTATTGGTATCACTACTCCTTCTTTCCATACCTCTGGCCACCTCTCTCCTCTCCATACTCTATTGCACATTATCCATGCCCATTCCTTTAATTCTGTCCCCCCATATTTCCATACTTCATTTGGAATCTCATCTATACCAGGTTCCTTTCCATCTTTCATCATCCCTAATACCTTGTCTATTCCTTCCCTTGTAATGTCCTCCTCCTCATCTGTTTCCCTAACATCTTTCCCTCCTTTCCTCTATTTACCACCTTCCAAACCTCTTCTTCCGGCCTAGCCTTCTCCGCTTCTTCTTCAAACCTTTTATTTTCCTCCTCTTTTTTTTGATCACACAACTCAGTATACTCCTCCTTTTTTCTCCTATATTCTTCTTCACTACTTGTCCCTTTTCTCCATTTTCTTAACTCCCTTTTCACTTCCTTCTTCTTCTGTTTACAATTCTCATCCCATCCACTTCTATCGCCTCCTTCACTAACTTCTTTTTTGCTTGTGCACTCTAATACTCCTTTTATTTCTCCTATAATTATTTCCATTTCCTTGTTTACGTATCCTTCTACCATTTTGATATTCCCAATTTTTTTGTAAACTGTTCTTTACCTTCCATTGACCAATCCCATCTTCCTGCTCTTTTTACTTTTGCTTCCTTCTTAGCCTTATTGATATTACTCATTTCTCCCTCTACTGTCACTATTAAGGGAAAGTGATCCGAATCTACATAATTCCCTACCTCTATTTTCTTAACCTTCTCTCTCACTTCGTCGTCCACTACCACATAATCGATTACCGTTCCCCTCTTTCCTCCTGAACGTGTATATTCCCCTTCCTCATCCGCCTCTATACTTCCGTTTAGGATAAACCTTCCCATGTTCGCTAGGGTCTTTAACAACTTCTTTCCCTCCCCATTCAGTATCTTGTCCTTGGATTTTCTCCCTCGCTCTCCATCCCATTCCCTTACTCCTCTATCTCCTGTTCTCGCATTGGAGTCTCCTCCTATTATAAGCCTACTCTCTTGCTTATTTTCTTCCATCAGTTCCCTCATCTCCTCTGATTTTTCCTGCATATCACCGTTCACATAAACCCCCACTATCTTCCACCTCTCTCCTCCCATATTTATCTCTTCTACTATTAATCCTTCTTGATGTCCTATCAACTCTGCCTTTTTCATTCTTCCTCTTTGCATTTTGAACCTGCCATTTGTAACCTATTGGTAAACTTCCCCTTACTCTTTCCCATCCCGTTTCATCTAGCCACGTCTCCATCATTACTAGAACATCCCATTGTGTTAAATTTTTCATAAACTCCCTATCCTTTCTTTCTAAGCCTGCTATATTCCAGTAGCATATCTTCCAATCTTCCCTACTTTCGTTTCTCGTATCTTTTTGTTTTCTACTATTTCTTATTTCTTTATCTTCCGTTCCTTTCTCTCCTAGTTTCCCGACTCCTCATTATTTACTATCCGTTCCTTGTCCTCGTCCCAATTCCACCATACACCTTCTATCTATATTCTCCCATAACTAACCCATGTTCTTCTTCTCTTTTTTCTTTCCTCTTCCGGTATTTTCCTTCACTTATACTGCATGTTCCTTTCTACTCATGACAAATCATCCTCTATTCTCTCCGAGCTTCCATATAACACCCTCTTCTTTGTCATCACTTCCCTCTTATGTTCCCATTTCTTCAGTTTCACTAGTACCATTCTTTCCCCTCTTCGCTCTTCCCTTCCTATACTTCGCACTTCCTCTATCTCTACCTTAGCATCAATCCTTTTTAGTACTTCTGCTCCTTCCCCTCTAATCTTAGACCCTTTATCACTATGTTTCTTTTTCTTTCTTCTCTCTCTTTCTTTTCGAGTCTTTGTTCTATCTTTCTCAATCTTTCCTTCTCCTTATTCCCACTCTCCAAACCTCCAGACTCACTGTTTGCGCTTTCTATTTTTTTTTATTCTGCCTTTCAACTCGTCTACCTTCTTATTAGGCTCTTCCTTCTTTTCTAGTATTTTCTCCAACGTCTGCATCCTTTTTTCTAGCTTTTCCCTGACTTCTTCTTTACATTTCCTCATTTCTTTCCGAATTTCGGCCATTTCCTGCCTAATTTCTTTCCTTATTTCCTCTACACGTTTCTCCTGCTTTTCTTCATACATCCCCATTACTTCGATCATCATTTCGCGCGTTTCTTTCAATCTTTCCTTTTCCAACGGATCTTTAGCCTCAGCTCTGTCTCTATCTGTCCCTTTATTTTTCTCATCCTTCTCTACAAAACTGTGTTTTTCCGGCGGCGATCTATACATTTTTTGATTTTTCAAGCTTTACTCTATATCTTCCTTGTCCTCACTGCTTCCCCTCTCCTCTCTCTTACTTTTGATAAATGCCTCAATGGATCTCACGCTCTTCGCCCTCAATCTATCCTTTTCTACTGTTTTCATATACTTCCCCCTTGCCCTCCTTTCTTTGTTCTCCGCTATCGGTGTACTGAAAACGTCGTGGTCTAAATCCCTGCTTTCCTGGCTGGAGAGCAAGTAGGAGATAGTTTCTGGTTGGTGAGAGGAGTAAGGCAAGGATGTCCTCTGAGCCGACTTTTATTTAATATATTAATATCAGACTTGGAAGGAGAAATGAAGAGAAAAGGGTGGGGAGGAGTTAGAATAGGGAACAAAAAGATATATGGCATACGCAGACGATATAGTGTTGATGGCAGAGGATGAAGAAGGGATAACGGGCTTGATTACAGGATTAGAGAAATACTTAGATGGAAAAAAGTTGAATTTAAATGTAGAAAAGACAAAGATAATGAGGTTTAGTAAAGGAGGGGGAAGAAAGAAAGAATGGACGGGGAGATGGAAGGGAATAAAATTAGAAGAAGTGAAAGAGTTTAAGTATTTGGGATATAACTTGCAAGCAAATGGAGATCATAGAGCTCATATGAGAGGAAGGATAAAAAAAGCAGCAGAGGTAATGAAACAGATATGGGGAATAGGAAAAAGAAGGTTAAAAAAAATTGGAGAAGGAGAGTCTGGTTATTTGATACGCTGGTATGGCCGGTATTAGGTTATGGAGCAGAGATATGGGGATGGAAATAAAGGAAAGAGATTGAGAGTTTACGAGAAAGGTATATAAGGTGGACGCTAGCGGTAGACTGGAGGACACCGCGATATATGGTGACAGAAGAAGCGCAAAGGGATAAATTAAGTACTAGAGCGGGAAAGAGGGCCTGGAATTTTGAGACGAAGCTGAGGGAGGAAAAGTAACGGGAGTTAGCAAAAAAGTGTTTGATGGAAGTAGAGGGGAGGAGAGGGAGGGCGATGGAATTACGAGAATGGAAGAAGAAAAGAGGGAGTTCTTTAAGGCTAGAGGTATAGAAGACGAGACTGAAGTCAACTATGAAGAAGTAGAAGAAGAAGATAGGGAAAGACAATTAATAGAAAGATGGGGGATGATTGATGAATCAAAATATAATAAATGGTATAAGATGATAAAAAAGGAAGGAGTACCAAAGTATTTAGAAAAGGGATGGGGAGAGAAAAGATGGACCAGAATAGAAATAGTTAGATTGGGAAACGAGGTAAGGGTAGTTATGTATTGGGAAAAGAAAGAGAACAGGAAGTGCAGAATCTGTGAATGGGAAGAGGAAATAGAGGAGCATGTATGGGAAGGATGTAGGAGAGGAATGGAAGATAAAGGAAGCTGGCAAGAGAATGTGGTGAAGAGCCTAGGGGAGGATGGTTTGGAGGAAGAGTGGATGAAGGAGTTAGAGGGTGCTAGGGGAGCAAATGAGAAAGAATGAAAGAATTGATGGAAAAAATGGCAAAATGGAGTTACAAGAGAAGTGAAAGGAAAAGGAAACGGAAGTCGCTTAAATTAGAAGCGTAAGGATTTGTAAGTAATGGTTATGTAATAGCATAAGTAAATTAAGTTGCATTTGCGTTATCGCTCACTCTCTCGCTTGCACTCTCGCTTTCGATCGCTCGCTCACTCGTTCGCTAATACGTCCCAAATTGCACTATCGTCAAAAAATAGAAATAAGGATATAGATATAAGATTTTCTGTAAATAGGTGTAAATAACTGTAAATAGTAAGGATAAGATTTTATAAAACATGTAGAAGGAAGTATTGTAAGAAATGGGAGTCATTTAAACCCTTAGGGGACACATTATGAATAAAGAAAGAAGAAGAATTGCATTCCTTGATAGTCAAATTAAATTTTTTTTTTTAATTTTCCAGTATTTATATCAAACTTTTGTTTGTTTCTTTTGTTTTTGAAATTAAAGCTAACTTTTTTTTTATGTCAAAAATCTGCTTAGGAAAAACTTTATGAATTTTGCATTTGATCAAAAAGTACTTGTTGTAAAATTATTGACCTTAATCTATTACTCATTAAGTAAAATTGTTTGATATTTTTCACAGGTCCACCTATCACATCAATCCCATTACCCCAGTTTCCGTCAATTTCATTAAAATCCATTTTTCTAACAAAAAAACAATCAATTTTACAAAACTTTGTTAAAAAATCATTTCATAATTCTCTCTTATTTTTAAAGAAAGGTTAACTCCCTGTATTTGTTTCTTTTTGCGTTTATCCAAAGTAACACGTATTTGTTTTTGTCCTTTTCACACTTGGGAATACACTATTTAAAATTTATGAAAATTGTTTAAAAAACACAATGTAAATGTTACACAACATAGTTTCCAGAATGATTATAATTATTCTTAGGAAGAAACTTTGAAAATTTTAAATTTCACTTTGATTTAACAAAATTCTAAAGATTAAATTAGAACTGAATATTACCGATGTCTCGTGTATAAAGTCACGCCAAACACTAACGTTCAGTTTCGAAGGAAACTCTCAGAACTTGTCAGATTTTCACAAAAGCTATTAGTAAAAGAGAGATAGGGAGAAAAAGAGAGAGAAAGAGAGACAACACAGAGAAATAATTAAAAACGAGGCCATTTTTTTTGACATAGTTTTACCCGTATTATGGACCAGGGACTCGATATTTACAAGCGACTACAATTCGTCTTATAACAGACCACTTGTAAACACGTGTTAATGAAAATTTCACTGATCTTCGAGGAAAGTGAGTTTTAAAGAATTCCATACGAAATATTATATTTTGTATTTTTCTAAAATTATGAAAAGATACAAACAAATTATTGACAAAAAGTTGGATAAAAATTCCATACCCCCCCCCCCCCCAATCTTGAATTTAATTTTCATAAAAATAATACATTAGCTTTATTACTAAGTGAGTCAAGATTTATATCGAAAAAGGAATGTTATGAACAATTCGAAAATTTGAAAAAAGGTGATTATTTTTTAATTAACATAATATTCAGATATGAAAGAAAAAAGAAAATATATAAAAGTTTATTTCGTGAAAACATGTTTAATATAGAAAATATGAATATTTTGAGAACTTTTGAATTTAAAAATTTTTTATTTAACATTTTTTTTTTTTAAACCAAAATGATTCTTAAAAAACAATGAACAATCATATTCAAAAAAGTAATATGAATAATATTTTCACCGAAAATAAAGAATGAATTGTAGGTTATAGGTAACCAGGGGATAAGAAATTATTTTAGATAAGTATCTGGGTGATATATAAATTGTGAATTATGTACATCCTATTAGCAACCTTTTTTTGATAAGTACCAGAATGAGATTTTTTCTTTATAAAAAATATTTTTATAACATACATCATGTGTAATTATAAAAAGGTTTTTTAGACAAACCTTTAACTATAAAAATCTGAAAACATGTGAAAAAAAAGTTTTATTATTATTTTTTTTATATATATATGTACATCCCGTTAGCGACTTTACTCTTTGAATAAGTACCAGGATAACAAAAAACATATCACAACATATATCATGTATAATTATTATACAAAAAACGTAAAAAACCTGAAAAAGGTAAATTTTTCTTTTTAATATTTATGAAAATATATCATAGTGCCCAGATATAAAATTTGTGGATGATTCTCAGACCAATCTATACAGATTAATAAATTTTCATATTAGGATAAGAAAACAATCCAAAATATTAAATACATTTCTGAAAAATTCTTGTTAAAATTCAATGCATAAATTTTTTACTCAAGCGCTAAATAATTCACACTCACCAACTGAGAGCTTTCAATACTTTTCAACTAAAAAATTTCAAATTAAATTCTGCAAAATTCTAAATAACATGTTAGGAGCATTAAACTTTTTTTTCTTCAAGTGAACACTTTTTAAACTAGATGTTTAATTATTTTTATATTCAGTAGTTTAAAATTAATACTTGTTGAATTAATGATTAGAGGCTTTCTATTCCTACTGAATCAGTTTCGAATTGTTCAGTTCCAAATATTTAAATTATAATTGCTTATTTAAAATAAGAAGTCAAATATGTAAAAAATCGTATTCCTTCAATTCTCTTAACTCTCGATTTCTACAATTGAAAGTTACGCTTGTTTATACAATTTAAGCTAAAAATTACTCTACTCTTGAAATATAATTTGAGTTTTGTGAACCACTTTATTAATAAAGAGGATTTAAATTTACTTTTCAATTTAAGGTTCCTGGAAGTAACTTTTATAGACTTCCACAGCGGGTTGATTGTATCGAAGCATGAGGGTGCAAACCTTCTCTAATTAGTTAAGTTTTCGCTTTTGCACAATCGACTGTATGCAATGTGCATGTTACGTGGTGCAAGAGTGCCAAAGCACAAAGCACCCACCGCTCTTCCATAAGTGAAAGAGCGATGATCATCCCGGGGAATTAATTAGATGTACATGTAAGCTCGAATAGTACGCTATCCTTGCCTGCAATAAAACGAAATTATAGCTACAGAGTTTATTCTAGCGCCCGAGATGTAACAATTACTGACGCTCATCTCGTCGCCTAGCTCGAAATTGAATACAACTATACCCATCGTTTTTTTTTGCTTCAGGTTACTTTTAATTTAAAAATATTCTCCGTGATGAGAAACCCGTTTAGTTGATTTGAATGCACCTCGAGTATGATACGAGCAAGGAAAATTTACTTCATTCAACAGAATATGCTTCCTTAGATCTAGTTACAGAACATTTATTTTCTCTGAAATAGAAAAATTTAATTTCAGTATTTTAAATTTAATTTTGATTCAAATTTTAATTTTAATTTAAATTCTAATTTTACTTTCAGTCTTAATTTTAATTTCAATTTTAAGTTTAACTTCAAGATTAATTTTAATCTCAATTTAAATATAAATTTTAATCGGCCTCCAGTAATTTATAACTTTTATTTAAAAATTAAATTTTATACTACGTCTAACTTGAAAATTTAAAATAAAAAAACCTTCAATTTAAAATGTTGTAATTTTTAATATTTTTTTTCACTTCAATTTTGAAGATTCAAATTGAAAACCATTGAATATTTAAGTGTATGTGTAAATAAAAATCCTTAAATTTGGATGATTTTAAAGATCAAATGTCAAATCTTTGATTTGCCATCTTCTCAATTGCAGAAATTATGAGTTGAAATCATCGAAATTATAGCATTTTTAATTGTACAATTTGAAACTTGCGCACATGTTAATTGTAAATTTTGGAAAATTCAAAACTCTCAAATTTTAAAGATTTACAGTTCAAAAGTCTATGATTTTGAAGATTTAGAATTGAAAGCTCTTAAATTTTTGAAATCAACAAAAGAAAATTTTGAAGATTTTGAAGATTTCCAACATCAAAAGTCAAGTTTTCAATTCTGAATCTTCTACATTGAAGAAAATTTGAATATAAAACATCCTAATTACAGAAAATTTGATTCTACAACTTACAACTTAGATAATTTTTAGTTGCAAATCTTAAGAGTGCAAACCTCTTCACTTTGTAGTATTTATAATTTAAATTCAATTCAAAATTTTTTAATTTAAAGCTCTTTAATGTTAAACGTGTGCAAATAAAAATTCTTAAATTTGGATGATTTTTATGACCAAAACTCGAGCTTTCCATTCTAAATCTTCCAGATGGAAGAAATTTCAAAAGCACATGATAAAGTATACAGAATTTTCAATTGAACAAACTAATATTTGAATAAGTTTTCATTTGAAAATTCAAAAATTAAAAAGTTTTCATTTGAAAATTCAAAAATTAAAAACTTTTCAATGAAAAAATTACAATTGTAAGTTCTACATTCTAAAAATCTTCAATTTAAAAAATGCAAAAATCAAAATTTTTGAATTTTGAGGATTTTTAAGATGAAAAAAAAAACAAGTTTTCAGTTTTAAAACTTCCAAATTAAAGTAACTTAGAATGTAAATCGTCAAAATCACAGTATTTTGAATCGTTAAACTAAAAACTTGACTAATTTTCAATTGTACATTTCCAAAATTAAAAACTTTTCAATTTTGAAGATTGGGATTTCAAGATTCTACATTTTTAAAGATATACAATTAAAAAGACTATTTATTTTCAAAGAAGTATGAATAACAACTCTCAAATTTTAATTATTTCAAAGTTAAAGGATTTTCTAATGTTTATCATGCAGATCGCATCATTTTTATTTGTGGAAGTTAAAATTTGAATAATTTTTAATAATAAATTCCCACAATTAAAAACTAGTTCTAAAGATTCACAATCCAAAGTTCTGTGTTTTCACAGGAATAGAATTGACAAATCTTCAATTTCCAAGATATAAAAATAAAAATAATTTTTCAATTCCTAATCTTCAAATTGAAGACATTTCTAACGTAAAGTATCAAAGTCACTGAAATTTCAGTTAGAGAACTTAAAACATGCAATAATTGGAAATTGCAAATACTCGAAATTAAATGTCTTTTATTTTAAAGATATAAAATACAAAGTTTTGTAAATTTTAAGAATTACAATTGAAAATTCTTTAATTTTGAAAATATGGAATTCCTAATTATTCAATTTCATAGATTAATATTTTAAACGTTTGTAATTTTTTTAGAATTTTTTGGCACAGTTCAATTTTGGAGATTTAAAATTAAATATTCTTCAGTTTTTACGATTTGCAATTTTAAATTTTGAATTTTGAATATTTGCTATCAAAGATTCTTCAATAATTAATATGTATAACAGAATATGATGTAATTTTGACTGCTTTCATTGAAACACTTGAATTTTTAAGATCTAAAATGAAAATTTATGCAAATTTATACATTTTCAATTGGAAATTCTTTAGCTGTGAACAATAAAAATGACAGAGTTGATTATTTCTTGAAAATTCGTATAAATTTTTAACATATGTAACATACTTTTTTGTATATAAAAAAGAAACTTTGAATGAGCGTAAAGTCACTTGAATCAGTGACTGAAAATGTGATAAGGACATGTCCAAATAATTTTCCAAATTTGAAAATTAGAACTAAAATCCGCCAAATTGGACCATTTCATCAGAAAGGAGTTGAAATTTTATTATTTCTAATCAAAAATTAAACAATTTTATTTTCAATTGAAGAATCTGAAAATTGAATGAATTCAGATTCAAACTGCAACAATAGCACAATTAAACATTTTTCAAAAATGAATAATTTCATATTGGAAATTAGAAACCTGAATTATTTAAAAATAAAGAGAATTAATTTTGTACTATTTTTAATTAAAAACGTTCAAAATTGAACATTTCAATATTTAAATAATTTTTAATTCGAAGCGATTAAAATTTGACAAATTGAAGGTGAAAACTAAATTGTATGTTCCAAAGTCAATGCTTTCGCAATTCTAGAAAATTATTTTATATCTACATGAAAAAATGATTATTGAATATTAAAATTGATTAGACCAATTTTTCTAAGAACAAAAAATGAATTCACCGCCATTTCCGCGATTCAATATGGGCAAATGTGCAATAATAAACCTTGAAAATTGAATTATTCTAAAAGAACATTCAAAATAAAGTGATTGTTCATGAGAAACATATTGAATGAAAAGTTTTCACTGCGGAACGTTGTAAAATTAAAATTAAACAAATCTAAACTTGATTAAAAACTGAAAAAATGTTTAATTTCCAAGAATTGCGATATTAAAACTTTTTGATACTCAAACCGTTCAAAATCTTAATTAGTTAGGTGAATGTAATTTACTTGAAAATATATTGAAAGTTACTAATTAAAAAAAAATACATAACAAATTCGCTTTGCTCCCGATTTCTGATATTGCACAATTTGAATCATTTATTTATAAAATAGTTCTTCTCATAAGTTAAGTTTGAATTTTTCGCATGTCTGGAACATTTTCGAATGAAAAATTATTCAATCTTCAATGCCTGTTTCTAGAATCTTTTTATTTTCGAAGCTAAGATTTTGGCCAATTATTTTCTGAATTTTTCATTGTTTTGAATTTATTTTGGAGGTATATAATTCCAATTATTTGACTACAAACCCTTCAAAATAAAAATTGTGTAACTCTCAAGTCTTTCAATTTGATACTCTACGATTTTGAAGTATTTAAAAAATCAGAAATTTGTTAAGGTTAAGAATTAATATAAAATGTTGCAAATTTTGAAAGATTTAGTAGTGAAATTGCCCTGATATTTTTGAGATTTGAATTTGAAACTATTATCGATTCAAGAAGATTCCAATTTGAAAATTGTTAACCAATAATGCTATTTGTCGATGTAATTGTACAATATTAGCAGTATGTACAGTAATTAATATAAATCTAAAATGTTTTGGGGTTGCTTCTAAAAACAAAAATAAATTTCTGGTCCTGAAAAACCTTGTATATCGTAACTGCAGTGAAAAGAACATTTTATAAATTGATATTGATGAATTTATAAATCATTAAAAATGTAATGTCCGCTTAAAGCCTAAGCTTTTTTCTTTCAAAAATAAAAATAAAAATGAAACCCTTGATTCAAAAAAGGTTCAATTCATTTCTGACCTTCATTTTTGACCTTCTTGCTTTTGAAGCAAGAAACTTCAGTTTCAAGCTTCAAAAATTAAACTATTATACAATCGCGAATTGAAAACTATAAGTATCACTTGAAATTTTGTTAATTTTAAGGATAACGAATATGATCAAGAAGTTGTAAGTATCATATCATGTAGTACCAAGTGACATTCAAAGTGATCAGACAGATTTGTTTACTAAGAAATGTGATTTCTGTCCAAAAAATCACTGTTATTTTTACCGCAAACAATTAAACTTTCTTAAATATTATGAATCTTCAAAGATAATTTCAGAAACGTTGAAAATTAGATGCTTTCTAATTGAAATCTTTCAAAGTGACTCAATTCATACTTGAAGCATTAAAAATTAAAGAATTTCAAACATTGTTCAAAAATTTCGGCATTCCTAAATCAGAATCTTGAAACTAGGTCATTGAATATGATGAGATTTTGAAATATGTATCATGATTTTTTAAATACAATCCTTTTAGTCTAATGTGATAAATTAATAACTTGAAAATCAAGATGAACAACTTCATGTTGAAGACAATTTTATAAGATGGAAAACTAATACGGAAACATAAGAGCATCAATGTGGAGAGAATTAATGAATTGTGGATTATTATATATAATAATAAATTTGAAAAATAGTCAATCTTTTATTCATAGAATTACAATACCATTTTGCTAAAGGAAAGATCAATTACTTTCTTTCACTTTTCTAGTAACGCAATTTTGAGCCTTGTCTGAAAATATGCGGTATGGATTTGCCCAAGAGAAAACTGGAAATATTCGGTTGGTTGGTCAGGAATCCCTGTTCGTAAAATATAGTCCTTTTCTGAACAAAGTTTCATTTAGGTCAGAGAGAAATTGTTACCGACGAAAATTTCACTTCAGTGAATGTAAATTCCTAGTGCTATTTTGGTGTCTTCAATTTCGCAACTGTTTATTAAATTTGAATATTCATTAAAATATGAACATTATCTGAAGTGTTAGCGGCCAAAACATAATAAATCCATCCTAAATGATTCCTCAGTAATTAATGAAATGGTAAATTAAAAAAAACAGAGATAGAAGAAAAATTTATATAGGATCATGTAGAGGAAACGATCTAGCTGGTTATACAATGTTATCGAATGATTGAATTTTCTATATTATTATATCATAATATTATATTATATCTGGGAAACTGAGTGACGTGTTCGATATTCTGCAAGGTGTTGGGTAAGGATGCGTTATTTCCTCATTGCTATTTATTATATTCATGGACAAGAGTCTACGAATGGCCATCTTCGTCGAAGAAGGTGTGGATCTCGGGACAGTGAGGATACGAGTGTTAGCATTCGCAGATGATAACGTTGTTATGGCAGAGTGAATCAAAGACCTTAAAACATGTTGAGCACATTTAATACAAGCATGAAGAACATTGGTAGGTTGTACACCAGCTCAACCTTCAAACAAGTGGAGGACTGATGTATTTCCAGCACATTCTTCCGAGTGGGTCCCTATGAAAACACACGGCTACAATGTGGAAGTAAAGAGAAACTTTCATTATGGAACGCTGATGGCTCAAAGGGGGCCAAACAAATATACCACCCAGTAGCTATAGAAGCGTTCAGCTTATACGTGATTTCGCGAATCACTTGCAATTTGTTGCTAAACTAAAGACAAATGGTGAATGGGTGGCAGTTGCCCTTATGTCTGCAGAGTTCACGTATGATGTGCTTCCTCCAGGACCGTCTCATCTACACCTTCAACATCATCCTGCTCTTCGACCTACAGGTAGCCAAGGTTTTGAAAATCTCTGACACATATTCTTGTCAATTCCCTACCAATAACAACCTCTAGACAAGTGGAGGCATGATGTATTTCCATCACATCCTTCAGAGTGAGTCCTTTTGAAAACACATGGCTACGATGTGGAAGTGAAGTGAGACCTTTACTATGGAACGCTGATGGATATTCGGCTCAAAGGGGACCAACCAAATACACCACCTAGCAGCTACAGGAACGTTCAGCTTATATGTAAGTGATTTCGTGAATCACTTGCAATTTGTTGCTATACTCAAGACAAATGGTGAATGGATGGCAGTTGCCCCTATGTCTTCAGAGTTCATGTATGATATGTTTCGTCCACGACCATCTTATCTACATCCTCAACATCGTTCTGCTCTTCGACCTACAGGTATGAAATGTTTTTGAAATTTGAAGGCTCCCGACTGCATTTTGAAAGTTTCATAAATTCTAATTTTCCTCGACACTAGTTTTTGAGATTGAAATAGAGGTAGATTTTTTTAGGGGGGACAAAGGCTTACTTAGATGAAAACTAGAAAAGTCAAGGCGCATATATTACATTTTTCCTAAGGCGCGCAAGTATATTGTTTAACAAATGGCACAGTAATATTTTAGCGCTTTACTAATAAAGCGGTGAAAAAACCACTTGTTTATTTTGTTAAAGTAAATTTATAAAAATATTTGGTTTTTATTTTTCCTAAGTTTGTTTACTATTCAATTTCCAAAATTTTTGTGTCAATAGTTTCTGATATGTCCCTATGAGAACACTCTCATTTTTCGTGATAAAGAAAATCACTTTTAAGAATTCAGCTTTGCTAACGAAAGCATTGTCATTACGGCGGGAGCTCTCTAACTTGAAGAAAAATTTATGAGTGGGTGGTATTTTTAAAAGTTATATTATTTTTCTATCAGAAATTTTTATATGTTGAAATATTCCACTATCTGTGTTTTGATTTTTTTTGTCTCAAAACTTTCATTATTAAAAGAATCTTATTCTACTTGCACAACTGATAATTTGAAAATTGATAATCAGGATGACTTTATAAAATTCTAATAATAAAGGAAAATTATTATTTCCCAATTTATCTTTTGTTACACTCAATCAAATTAGTTCTCAAACTTAATAGACTGCGTATAATAGTATATAATAATCCACCATTTAATTACAAAATTTTTGTTTAATGCATTATACAAAATATAAAGGTAATGAGTGCAAATCAGTATATGATATAGCTGCAAGAAATAAATGATTGAAAATTGCGTCAAACGAATTCCCGAATTGTTAAATAAACATATAATTGATCACACTCCCTAATCAAATACTTATGTACTGACTGAACCTTGGAGATTCAGATAATTGGAAAGTTAAAAAATAGTGAAGATTGTTTCAATTAATTGTATTTATTTTATTGAAACTAAGATTGCTTAAATTATAATTTCATATGACTTATTTTCTTTTCTTATTGACAACCATTTATTGGAAATATGTTATATAAAAAAGGTATGTTATTTATTCTACGTTTGTTTTATATCAAAGAATGAAGCAAAGTTATAATCTTTGAGATAAATGTAAATTCAACTTTATGCTTTCTTGATTCATTACTATCTTTTTTAAAAGCAGCATTTTTGAAAATTATTTAAAACATTTCTGCAAAGTTTTATCAAAGTTGGTCAATAGGTCTTGGGTTTACGTGCATCTGCAGGTCAAAAATACCAATTTTTTCTCATGAATTTAGAGCTAACGTTTACCTTGTTTATCTTACGTTCTGCCAATAAAAGTGCACATATCAGCCATATAATCTCAAATAAAGATGATTTGATAATAATTTGAAAACCCTTTACTGACAGCAATATCATATAAAATCTTTCACCTTTACTTCTTGAATAGCACGAATTTTGTCATCTCTCGCTATTACTGGACACAAAAGCGAATGTTTGTCCAAATTGTTCACTATTTCATTTCCGTTCTGCAGAAATAATTTGAAATTTAATCAGTAACTACGTTACGAAAGTAACGAAAAATTGTATACAATTTTCGATACCTTTAGGTAACCTTACGTTAAACATAATTTAGCTTATGCTGAACATAAACTAATTTGCCGAGATTTATCATCATCTTACACCATAATGCCATTACATGGAAGGAGGCAGGAAATACAGCATCAAGGAGCGAAGAAAATCGACGAAAAACTTCACCTATTAAATTTAATAGATATTTGAATATATTTTTTAATCGTCTAGTGGTCTAGCCTTGTATGGAGAAATAAGCAACAAAAGTTGTTAAGTATAATTTAATATGCAGATGCTGTCGAAATTCCAGAGCGTTTCCACGGAAAAAGGACAAAGGTAAATGGTGCTAAAAAATATCAACAATGTATTAAATAGCAATATTAAAGGTTACAATCAAAAACAAATTTCATTAGTCACAAGAAGAAATTAAAATCAAAATTCTAGTACATAAGTGACTTTCCTGCGACAGGTTACAACTAAGATGATCGATCAGCGTTAAGCAAGTTACCATGTTCTTATTCAGTTCAAATAATCCCAATCAGAATCTCTACTTTGTGTAGCAAAATTTCAACACTTCTTGAAATTAAAATATGTTTCTAATGATTTGATTTTGACTTATACGAACAACTTTGTGTAAAAGTATTTGTTGTTCTCAAAGAATAGGTACTAGCCAGAAGTACCATTTGCATAAAAAAACAGTCTGAAAATTCTACAGATTCTAAATTTACGCTAAAATAATAATTTAATTCCTGAAGTTACGATACTCGTAATATTGTTGTTTACCTCGCTTGAGGGTGATGTCAGAAAGCATTCCTTATCATAATAAATGGCGGAGGTCAAAAGAGTCGTCCCTCATGGTGTAAACGAGTTTGGCTGTTGGTTTAATATTACATGAGATTCCGCATAGATTCCACGCTCGTTTGGATTAAATTTACTGTAGAAGATTGCGGAATTTGAGGACTGCAAGATTTACCAAATTTCGCTAAATTCCACTGGAAATTGAGGCGCGTTGTGTTGTAAAGCAAATATCCTTTTCTAAAATCACTTATTCTGTAATAGAGTAGGTTGAAAACACAAAATTATAGAAATTAAAATTGGAACTGTATGAAAAAGCATTTGATGAGGATCCTGAAAAAATATAATTAATTTCGTGCCGACTGATGGTGCCTTTAAATTGGGCGTTAACAAAATGTTCTTTGAACAATTCTTATTTTCATAGCTCTTACATTTTCGTGTATGTCGAATTTTTTATGATTTTATAGGTCGGAAATGTCTCTATAATTTTGTTTTGCTTTTTGATTAATGTTAAAATGTATGTTCTCCACTAGAAAAGTCCCAAACTCCTAAAAAAAATTTTCCGTGATGCCTGTAGATTTTAAAATTATTTTTTTTAAATAGTTGGCAGTTAAACATCATTTATCGCCTAGAGAACTCTGATAAAAGTGGTAGAAAAATTGTTTGAACTTGCAAGCAAATAAGACGAATTTTCAATAGAATAGATTAAACTTTACCCACAAAAAATTTCATTTAAAAAAAATAGTTGAATGTTTAGCAAAAACACCAAATTTTTAAAAAATGGTTGAATTTTTAACCACATAGTTACATTTTCAACCGAATAGTCGACTTAAAAATATTATTAATTAGCTAAACAGTTGCACTTACAACCAAATAGCTGGACTTTCAAGTGAAAGGGACGAATTTTTAACAAATGAGATTAAACTTTACCCACACAAAATTTCATTTTTAAATAAATAGTTGAATGACTAACAGAAACAATAAATTTTCAATGAAAAGTTTAATTTTTAACCACATAGTTACATTTTCAACCAAACAGTCGTCTTAAAAATATTAATAATTAGCCAAACAGTTGCACTTATAACCAAATAGATAAACTTTTAAGTGAAAAGAACGAATTTTTTAGAAAATATATTACAATTTAGACACAAAAAATTTCAGTTTTAAATAAATAGTTGAATATCTAACAAAAACACTAAATTTTCAATAAAAAGTTAAATTTTTAGTCACATAGTTACATTTTCAACCAAATGAATTTTGGAACAAATAGTTGCAGTTTTAAGTCAAGAAGACCAATCGTTTAGAATAAAGTTGAATTTTCAATCAAAAAGAACAAATTTTCTCTAAAAACTACAAATATTCAACAAACCAGTTACATTTTCAACCCAAAAGGATGAATGTTCAATGAAATAGTTTAATTTTGAAGAAAATCATTAAATTAAAAAAAAATGGCTGATTTTTCAACTAAAATGCTGAATCTACGAGAACAACAAAAATGAGATTTGAACAAATAATTTGAAGTTTAAGGCAATAAACTGAATTTTAAATAAAAAATATTAATTCTTTAAAAAAAATATAACAGGGGCTATTGCAGCCAAAAAAATGTAATGCTAAATAAGAAACCGTCAAATTTAACCAATAAAGATGAATTCTCAACAAAAAAATGTCATAGATATTATATCAAACAAAAACAGATTTTCATTTCAAATCAAAAACAGTTGCACTTTTAACCATACCAAAAGGGGGAAAAAAACGTCATCAAAATTTTTAATCTAAAAAGACCAATTTTCTTCAAAACAGTTTAATGTGCAACCCGAAAATATAAATTTTTGACATAAAAAGTGAATTCGCAACCATACAGTTAAATTTTAAACTAAGAACCAACCTTCAATCTAGTAGTTGAATTTTTAACGAAATAAGATGTATTTGCAATTAAAAATTTAACATTTTAATGTCCAACTGAGAAATGGAATATTTAAATTTTTAGTTAAAAAATTACTTTTAAACCAAAGCAATGCAAATTTTCAAAAACATAGTCGCATCCTAATGCAATGGAATAAATTTCGAACAAATTAGTTGTACTTTCTACCAAGTAGCTGAATTTTCAACAACAAATTAAGAATTCTTAATAAAAAATTTAATTTTTCAATTTTCAACTGAAAACGACTAATTTTCATCCAGGAATGGAACAGCTTAAGTATCAGTTTAGGAAAATAGTTTTCAACAATACATTTCAATCTTGATACAATAAAATTAGTTATTAACAAAGTAGTTTAACTTTAAAGCAAATAGATGGAAATTAAACCAAAACCGTTGAATTCTCAATCAAACATTCAATAGTGGAGTCTTTAAACTAAAAAATATCAATTATGAGTCAAAAATGGATTAGTCACATTTTATGTTATGAAAGCTAATTCTCAACTGTACAAAAAACGAATTTTCAACATAATAGTTGAATCTTCAACCAAATAGTTATATTAATTCAGTTCGCATTTAAGTGAAAAAAAAACGTGAAGTTTCTTTAAAGGAGAAAGAGCGTGAATTCTATATTGAGATGCTTACTTTTAAAATAAAATCACTAATTCTTATGTTTTCAAGCATTTTAAACAATTTTCATTGACATTCATATTTTCCATTTATTATGTCACATTCTGGGTTAACTGATGGCAGTGTGGCGCATTTTTTGAGTGGCCCTTAATTCCCCGATCGGCTTTAAAAGGGATTACAATTTTATTATTTTCGCCACCTCATCGAACATTAAAAAAACAAAGGACAGAAACGGCATTATTAGTGATTGGAATTTTTCAATACTTCTGTAGTCACTTTACTGTATTGTTTTCACGAAACATCGAAGTGTCCAAATGACAAGGTTTCATCTTGAATAGACCAAACGAAAAGGTGCTAACTTGCATGGCGAAATCTCGAATCTTCAAAATCCCATATAAATTGTATTGTGGACATCAGCGCCCTCAACTCGGTAGCGACGTTATATATTACAACCTTACGTTCTGTTTTTTGAACAAGGATAGTAATTTCGTTTTTTTTCGATGGAATGACAGTTTTTGATCTACTAGTCTGAAATCAAAATGAGTTTTATTCTGAGCTGTGAAAGAATTCCTGTCTACTTCCGCCGGGATTCAAACGCATTTCAATGGATTTTCGGTCTGGTGCTCTTATGAACTGAGCTCAGGAAATTATGAATTTCGTTCCTCTTCGTAGCTCGATTGGTGAGACCGCCAGACTGGCAATCTTTAGACCTAGGTTCAAATCCCAACTTAGCTAGAATGAATTTTTTTTCACAGCCCATAATAAAAGCCATTTTCGCTTTAGACTAGCAGATCAAAAAGATTCATTCCACCGAGAAAAAAAATAACATATTTTTCCTTATAGACCTTGCAGCTTCCTTATCTGCTCAAAATGTATTAACTAACGTATCCTGATGAGTCCTGGGCTCGTTGAGCGAAAGACTCATTTTTCTTTAACAAATAAGGAATTCACACTAGTAGATCGAAACCATCTTTCCATCGAGAACCTATATTTTCAACATCCTAGTCAACAACACATTAACCAAAAAGAAAAAAAATGATGATAAAAGTTTCGCGAAAATGATATCTCACGACGTTTGGTCTCGTAGGTGGCAACGAATTAGGGCTGACGTTATCTTTTATCGTTTATAAGATCTCGAAACTTCTTGAGCTGCACAATAAAAACACTTTCTTTTCAGGTGGTGATATTTGCGAAAACTCCACGAATAAACCGCCTCTAGCAATTTAAAAGAAGATTTCATATGATAAGGCATGTACTCCTCTTCTACGAAAGACTAAATCCGGATTTGTGGCATCTAAGCGATTTTCAAATGTACGATTATATTATTTTCTGTAGGGCAATATGTTATTTTTGTTGGGAAATTTAGGCTTTAAAAGTGCTAAGCATGTAAAAATGAGAGGCAAACGTTTTTACATGATACCTCAAAACATGATACCTTAAAAATTAATCAAGATTTTATGTATTGAATTGCCGCAAAAAACAATAACAAAACAAAAACCGGAAATCTATTTTCTCAAGACAATTACGGGTCTTCAACTTTTATTGGATTAACTGCGCAATTCTAGACCGATCTTTAATGAAACTTGGCTGAGAGTCGTGAAATGCAAAACTATATGAATTTTGTGAAGAATTAATATTAATGAAGTCAAAACTGTGAAATTTTTACTCTGAAAAACATAACAAACTGGAATTTGTCACCTTTGTTAAGGACCATAGACAAACCTATCGAACCGAATTATATACCTTCATTCGTAAAATAATTGAAGGAATTTATAAAAAGTAAAAATTGCTCTTTCGTTTTTGTTTGCATCTATATAAAATTATATGGTATCAATTAGTACCAAACTGTAACTAGAGGTACAAAGTAATTCTTTCTAATGCTTTATTTGAGGAATTTATGATAAATTTATTAGTTTTATAAATTTTATTGTTTTTATTTAATTACAAAATTTCGGGGTTTCCTTTGCGCGCGGCAACAGCAAAGTCTATTAGATCGATAACAGTAATTTTTTTTACTGTACGAGTTTGCAGTAATATTCTCTGGTGCTACTTTGAAGGATTATGTAATATCTCTAATAGCTGAATTTTTTTGTGTATATTTGCACGAAGAAATTTAATTTTCCATATTTGCGCAGGACTAAACTAGATGAAGTATAATCTAGTCTGGTTCTATTTTCATTGCTATTTCGAAGGGATTTATAATACTTTTAATGGCTTCAAATTTTTGGTATATTCTGTAATAAAAAATTGAATTTTTTACATTTGTCCAGGTGTGCAGCCGAACCTATTGGTACGGTTGATATAAAATGGTGATTGTCAGTAGTGATTCACGCCGATACGAGAAATTCAACTGTTTTTCTCGATGTCATTCATTATCAGCCACTTTTTTTAAACGATCATTTCATGCATCCATTTGCTAAATTTCGAATCGTATCGTCTCATTTTTTGAACGACTAATACCGAGGTTCTCGAAAATGATCGAGGAACGTCACTTGTGACAGCCCTTTAGTTCCAAAGCTCTGCTGCCAACGATTATTTGGATTTAACGTTTTATTTAACGTTAAATCTGTTTGGCTTAAACTTTTAATTTATTTCAACAATTAAACACAATCTGGAGAAGGATGGCAGAAGATACAAGCTATTCAGGAAAAAGAAAATACACGAGGTAGTTATAAATTTTAAATAATAAAAAAATAATACAAATACTAATAATAAAACCTTAGTAAAATCTAAAATAAGAAACTTAAATATAAAAAATAAAAATTATCATTCGACATACATTTACGATATATTTTAATATATTATATAATGTAATCTTCTCAGTGATGAACTGATGATTGATCAAGATTCATCTGAATCGAAATCAGTGACAAAAAGAAGGAGCAAGGAAGTTCTAGGAAGTATTTTTGAATACCGATACACGGATAAAAAGTAGAAGTTCGCGAAATGTAAGGCTTGCTCTGCACAAAATTTGGAAATTATAATAAAAATGACGGATGAAAATACAACTGGAACTACTTGAAATTTAAACAAATTTCATGACGAGGAATACGAGAAATATTTCATAATTTTAAAATGAATTGTAAATAATTTTCCAATTTCAATAAATTTTGAACAAATTTATATTTTTAAAAGAAATGAGAACACGAAAAATTAATTTTTACTCTTTTTGAAGCCTGTTTTAATGGAAATATGATTTTCAGCCTGAATGAAATACAAAATCCTTTTCCCTTTTTTATTTAAGATTAGTGACAGACTTACTTACAGACTTACTTACTTTCAATAAAATAAATCTTTTCTTTTTACAAAAAAAAGTAGTAAACAACTTTTTACATTATTTTTATTTCCATGCAATAAATCGAAGATTAATATTATTAATATGAAGAAAAATGTATTTAGGCTCTCAAGATAAAAAATGTTACCTTTTTTA
Organism: Andricus curvator; assembly: GCA_932195095.1. Classification (NCBI taxonomy): domain Eukaryota; kingdom Metazoa; phylum Arthropoda; class Insecta; order Hymenoptera; family Cynipidae; genus Andricus; species Andricus curvator. The sequence goes on from CAKNYM010052302.1 coordinate 91,663, forward strand.
AAATTTAAAAACAAAGTAAAATCACATTTAGACCGAATTCATTTAAAATCGGGAAGGCTGTCAAGCGTGCTTGCTGAAGTCACGGAATTGGTTCGGGACATAATATTTTGTTGTGCCACTTGAAAAATTATAAAAAAAAGTTTCTTAGAACTTTTCTCTATCTTGCCTCTCATTAAAAATGTACGCTAAAGTATTCATAAACTCGCCTATAATTGTATTTTTCGTAATTAAATTAAAACAATTGAAATAATTTAATTGTTTATTTTGATGTAATTTTATTTTAATTTAATGGGCTATATTTTTTTTCTTCATTAAATTTAACTGGAACAATTAAAACAATTATGTTTTTTAATATTTTGTAAACAAAATTTGATGTGTAAATCTATAAGTTGAAAAAATTTGGTTTAGGAAGTATAAGAAAATTTTATGTCACAAGAAAAAGACAATTATAACCGTCTTCATTAAATTATCAGCGAAAATTTCAAGAAAAAGACGCAAGATAAGAAAAAGCGTTTGCAAACTTTTTTTTTTACAAATTTTCAAGTCGAACAACTTCACTCTTTTGACTTTCTTCAAACATCGTCTCGTTATTGAAAAAATGTGCATTTTTATTTTTCATTAAAATAAACTCAATTTCCTCTTCTCTAAAACGCGGGCACAAGATAAACGATTTTTCGATAAATGTACCCTATTAATACAAACTTAGAAAAAATCAAGAAAAAATAAAACGATGGCCTCGTTGAGAAAATGAAGGTTGAAGAGTTTCAGAAAAACGGCAACGAATTTTTTTTTCTGTAAAATGCGTACAAAATTTTGGCTTTTCATGTATCAAAATTTCGGTTCAAATAGACTGCTTTCCTAGCTTCTGTTTTTCGTAGCGGAAAAATCTGGCTCTTTGCACCAAAATTAGGATGAATGTCTCTAATGAAATACTAATTGATAAAAAACGTATATACAACGCATATACAATGTATAAATCAAAATGTATCATTGTTGCGTGGCAGCAGTTTGTTTTATTGTAAAAACATTATTTAGAAGAAAATGGATTAAATGCATTCGAGTTCATTAATTTCATATCTGCATCAACAGTCAATTGTCATAATAATTATTTGATTTTGAATCTTTATGTTGCAAACTTTTTCCTAAAAGTTGTGAAATTCCACCAAACATCTGCAACCAAAAAACTTGACTAATTACAATTAAAGGAAGTTGTGAAATTAAAGCCGGTGTTTTCAAATTTTGTTCATAAATAATTTTTTCTAAATGATCTTCTCAAAGATCCAAACAAAAAAAAAGCTATTCATAATGGCCCTTTTGCGAAAATTATTCTAGTTTCCTAAACTACAAAATAAATGAGTGACAGTAAAATCCACCAAAAGCTACTTTGCCGTATGTTTTGTGCAGGTCCTTTAAATTAAAAAAAAAAAACACATTTGAAATATACCAGAGTGTCACTCTTTTATATATACATAATTTAAAAAAAGTAAGCATTGTTTTCTAATTTTTGAAAGTTTTTCAAAATATATAAGAGAATGTCTGTCTGGTCCATTCGAGTTTTATTTTGTTTGAATATTGAAATTTTATTAATTTTTAATTTATAATGTAATTGAGAACAGGGCTTTAGAGCCCTAGCTGAAATAGAATTAATAAAATTTCATTATTAAAACAAAACGAAAACTCACATGGGCAAACAGCCGTGCTCTTATATAAAGGTAAATTGATCCATTTCTTAAAATATTATGAGAACATAATCATTTATTTTCATTATGATGCTGCAAAATATAATAACATGTAATAATTAGTCACGTGACAAACTTTCAGATGCCTGTAATGTTAATTATTATAGTTTTATTTGTCTTGGCCGACTTTGATTTCAAAACTTGATTTAAAATTGTACTTGGCTAAGTTTTTGCTTCGTGGATTTTCTTGTTGACATTATTGTAGCTACAGTTTTAGTCAAGTTAATAAAGGATAACAATATTGACGCTTCGAGGATTTGAAGCTGATGTTAAAGAAATAGGTTTAGAAAGTGATTGTATTAACTATATTACCATAATTAGTAAATTCATTGAAAAAACTAATTTAGTTTAAATACTACTAATCTTAAAAACCTGCTTTAAAGTAGTACTATTGGTTTAGTATGGATGTGTTACCTCAGTGTTTATTCTTTAACTTCCTCACTATACTTACAATTTCACCTCGCTAAATACAATTTTGGAGAACTATAGATAAACAATTAAAAATGTCAGTGGAAGTGAAGTAAGAAAGTTCGTGACCCTAAAACGATTGGGTGCTATCGTAGATTCTACTAGCTTTGTAGGAGACGCTTTTCAAAATTGGGTACTTTCTACATGAAGATGTTTGCTGATGATAAGAAGCAATTTTTTTTACCTTTTTCCGCAAAGAATAATCAGAAGATTGATACATGCTCTGTAAGATGTGAAAAATAAATCAAAATGTTGACAATGTTGTCATACATCATATCTTTTATCATTGTGATGATAAAAGCTGTCTTAAATTTTGGGCTACATTTTTTTTTCTATTTTTTAGATAGTAATCTCACAACAATGCACTAGATAGCCCCTGGAGGTTCTACAAAATATATTTTGCTTGATAGATTCTACCTATTTAGAGACTGTCATCATTAACTCATTTTGCTCAAAAATGTGTGAAAGCACCCTATGGTTCTAGGTGTAGTAGTAAAAGAATGTCAAAAATTAAGTTACGCTCGATGTTATAGAAGGATCAAACTTTAGAAAGTAGATCAAGAGAATTAAGATTTATTCAGAAGATATATAATTTTCTAAGTTTCAAACTCATTTATGAGTTTGTGAGAAATTTGATGTCCTCTATATCGAACTACAGATTCCGAAATATTGCCAAAGTTCCTATAACTGTTCTCGCCAAACCACTGCATTGCAAAATCTCGTTACATATGGTACAGCTGTGGCATCTCGATCTTGATCGTGGGGACAAATCGCAACCGTAAGTGCGCCGCGAAAGCAGTATAATTATGGGCCGTTGATGTGGGCCTTTTAGTTACCGCAAATAGCGACAAGTACGGCAGTTAAGCGTATAAATTTCAGTCGTTAATCGCAGGCAAACTTCGGCTTTGCTGCTAATCTCTCTCGCTCGTCTCGAAAGGAGAACAACTCCCATTCCGGTCTGGTAGTGTAAGCCAAGCAACTATTTCGATTCTGGCATTACGCCTTCCACTTCAGATCTCATGATCCACGCGTTTCTAAAAGCGTAACATTTTTTTCTGATATTGGAAATGAGGGTCGACTATTTCGCCATCTGGTTTCAAAATTCAGAACTAGAAAGAGTGGGTAGAATTTCAAAGATGCATTTTAATTTTTGTATAAAATAGTTTTTATGATCGTTTTGGGAAGTTTAAAATAATTATGAAATACTATAAATGAGTCTTTATCGTGAACGAAGTGCTTTAGATGGAATTTTCATCTGATTCAGTCGAATAAGACATTTTTTGTCGAAAATGTCTTTCTCAAAAAAAAAAAAAAAATTATTTCACTATGTCGTATAAGTTTGAATGAACTTTAGCCAATGTATATTGGAAATGGCGATCGACTATGTCGCCATCTGGTTCCATGAATCAGATATAAGAAGATTAGGCAGATTTGTCAAGACCTTTCAAACTTTTATCCAGAAAAAACGAATTTTCAAAAAAAAGTTGAACTTTTAACCAAATGGTTAAATTTTCAAGCTAAAAGACCAATTTTTTCAAAGACAGTTGAATTTTTGCTGAAAAAGTTTATTTCCAACGAAGAAAAATGACTTTTTCACCATTAAAGATGAATTTTTCACCAACTGGTCGAATTTTTGAACAAAAAGATGATTTTGACCAAATAAATACTTGAATTTTCCACTTATGAAGATGCATTTTCAACCAAATGGTCAAATTGTCAACAAAATAGTTGATTTTTCAACCAAATAGTTCAATTTTTAGGCAAAATTAAAACGAATTATTTCAAAAACATTTTAATTTTCTTTAAAGAAGTTAATTTTCAACCAAGAAAAATGTAGTTTTAATCAAATATTTACACCAATAAAAATAATATCCACCCAGATAGCTGTATTTACGCTAGATAGTTCAACTTTCAAACAAAACAGTTTATTTTCAATTAAGAACGATAAATTTTCTACCATCAAAGATGAATTTTGAATCTAAAAGGACAACTTTTCAAGAAAAATGTCGAATTTTCATCCGAAAAGATGAATTTAACAGAATAGTTTAATTTTTATAAAAATAATAAAACTTTCAACAACATAGTTGACTTCATAACCTAATAGCTGCATTTTTAGTTTACAAAGGTGAATTTGCGACCAAAAAGATCAAATTTCTAAGAAAAGAAAAAATTTGAACAAAACCAAATATTTTCAACCACATAGTTGAATTTGCAAATAAAAAAGATTCATGTTCAACCAAAAATGAAATAGTTAAATTTTCAGCCTAAAAAATTACTTTTCAACAACAAAAAAAAGGAATTTTCAACAAATTGTATTTAGCGAAAAAAAAGATGAATTTTTGATAAAATAGTTGAATCTTTAGCCAAATAAATGAATTCTTAACAGAGAAAATTAATTTTCTGCCCAAACAGACGTATTTTAACATCATACATTTTCAAATAAAAGGTTAATTTTTGAAGAATAAATGGTTACATTTTGTACGAAAATAGTCGAATTTTCAACCATCAATATGAATTTTTAACAAAGAAGTAAATTTTCAATTAATCGGTTTATTTTTATGACCAAATTTTTAAGTTTCTAAGCCAAAAAGACGAATTTTCTGTCAAACAGTACATTTTCAACGTGATGGATATTCAAAGAAAAAAAAGAACATTTTCAACCAAATAGTCGAATCCTCAACCAAAACAGATTAATTTTTAATCAAAAGGACATATTTTTAATCAAGGAAGATAAATTTGTATACCAGAAAATAGTAACTGGTGTTAATTTATGTCGAACAGGGTAGTATTAATAGTAAGTGTGATAGTTTTTCTGACTGATGTCAGCAAAACTAACCCTCTTTTTATTTGTTTTTTTAACCTGTAAGAATAATAATTTTTTACCAACAAAGACCAATTTTCAACAAAATACATGAATTTTTAACCAAGAAGATGATTTTGTAAGTACAAAGGATTAATTTCCTACCAAAAAGACGAATTTTCACAAAATAGATGAATTTTCAACTGAAAATTATAAATTTTCCACCAGAAGTAGAATAGTCAAATTTCTAGTAAAAAATTTAATTTTTAACAAACAATAAAACATCTTTTCAACAAAATAGCTGAATTTGCAACCAAAGAGATAAATCTTCAAAAAATATGACTTTTGAACGAAATAGTTACATTTTCAACATTATGATTATACTTTCAATCAAATAGTAGAATTTTCAACCAAACGAAATGAATTCCAAACCAGAAATATAATAGTTGACTTTTCAATAACAAAAAATTAATTTTTGACCAAAAAGATTTGGATTCTCATGTTGGGCTCGAATTGATTAAATTCCCATTTAAGGGGAAATCTGAAATATTGAAGTTTTTCCAAATCATTAAGTTATTATTAAACTTTTTTTTTGAATTTGGCTACTTTTTTGCTTTTATTTTAGACTTAGAAGAAAAACTCAACATTTATTTCAATAAAAAAAATAATGGTTGGCACACTTTTAAATGTGATGGTCTTCTGGAATGAAAAATCTTAGCTTTAACGCTAGAATGAAACCAAAAAATGGTCAAAAATAGAAAAATAAATAAAATTTGTGTTTAAACTTCATTTATGAAGGTGAAATATGTATTTTTTTTTCAAAAAATTAAATATGAATAATGTTAGAAGTAGCGGTTTTTTCTGAAATTTTCAAGGAATTGTCTACTTTTCAATTGGAGTAAAGTAATAATTAATTAAAGTTAACAAGAAAAAAAATTTTAAACAATTTATTACTATTGTTGATAATAATTTTTTTTTGCTTAATGCTAGAAAATTGCGTTTTTTCTGAAATTTTTATCTATTTGTCTATGTTTCACTTGGAGTGACTGAATAGTTAAATAAATTTAACAAAAATAGTTTAGAAAAAAATTATTATTGTTTATAACTATCTTCTCTTAGATAAGTGCTAGAAAGTTGAAGTTCCCAAAAAAGAAAGAGATTGTTTAAAATATGATTCTTTCTAATGTTAATTTATTAGTTGTTCATAACTAAAAAGGCAAAGCAAAGCTAAACTTTTTAGAAAAATTGCAATTTTCTAGCATTTATCTAAGAGGAGACAGTTATAAACATTAATAAATTGCTGAAAGGGTTAGATCACTGTGAAATTTGCAAAAAATCATTTTTTTTATTGGTTTAAAAAATCCTTCGAACACTCTAGAATAAGGGAGGTTTTATACCCGCTCGAATTCGTGTTCATTGAAATTTCGAGTGATCGTTGAATTTTCAACCAAAAAAATTTGTTAGTCAAGAAAGAAAAACATGTCAAAGTTTCAACTTTTCAAACCAACAGATGAATTTTTAACAAAATAGTTTAATTTTTAACCAAGAAGTATGACTCAAAATGTTCATGGAGAGAAAGATCCTCTTCATGAGGCAGGGATGGCAGATTCAGGGTAAGAAGCTGAAATAAATGTTTTCACTGAAAAAACTAGTAAAACTTGAAACCCGTTTTTCTAAAAAATATGTTTTTCAAAGCGGTGTACACCATATTTCGAGATCTAGTTATCAAATCGACTTGAAAGTTGGTACACTTATTCTAAGGACTATTGTCTTCCGGTTGACAAAAGATTTTGTCAATATTATGTTTTGTTCAATAATTATTAATAATAATAACATGTAATTTGAGCCAAAAAATTGCAGTCAATGATTCAGGAATTTTTTTTCTCGTCGCCAACAATGAAAATACTGAAACAAAATGATACTTCAACCGGAAGCCAATACAATATAGATAATAAGCATATTTTTTTGTATTCTTGTTTCACACGACTGGTTTTCGCGAAATCATGTACACCATCCGACCATGCGTCGGACCATGCAAAGATAATAACAAAATTACTGGTGTTTCATAAATATTTATTTCGAAATTAATTCCTGGAAATTACCCTGAAAAAACGCCCGTCACAGTAGTCTAACCTCTTAAATAACTATTTTTGTTAACTTGCATGAACCTCACGAAGTGAAAAGTGGACAAAAAGTTGAAAATTTTACAAAAACCGCAACTGTCTAGCATTTCTACAGGAGCAGATATTCATAAACAATAATAATTTGTTTAAACAATTTATTTGTTAAATTTAATCAATTGTTTTGTCACTCCAAGTGAAACATAGACAAAAAGTTAAAAATTTCAGAAAAAAACGGCAATTTTCCAGCATTAAGCAAAGAGAATATTATTAACAGTAGTAACAAATTGTTCAAACAATCATTTTTGTCAACTTAAATTGATTATTACTTCACTATAATTGAAAAGTAGACAAATCGTTGAAAATTTCAGAAAAAAACCCGCAATTTTGTAGCATTATTCAAATTGAATATCATTAAAGATAATAATAAATCGTTTAAATAACTAATTTTGTTAACTTTAGTTAATTATTTACCTCTCTCTTATTGGAAATTGGACAAAGATTAAATATTTTTCTGAAAAAACTGTTATTTTCTAGCATTATTCTAAGACAATATTATTAATAATAATAATAAATTGTTTAAACAATTATGTTTGGTAACAATAATTAACTATTGCATTACTTTAACTGAAAATTGGGCAAAAAGTACACATTTTTGCTACCTCATAGAGGAAGCTTTGTAATGGTAACATTTTCCAAAATTTTTAAATTCATTTAATTGAACCTTCCCCAATTTAAAAATGTCTAATACAATGTTCTAAGCAATTGTCCGGATGTGTGTGTGTGTGGATGTGTGGATGTCACGCTTTTTTGTGAACACGATAACTTGAAAACGGTCGCAGATAAATTGATGAAATTTGGAGGGCTTATTTTCCCGAATAATATCTTGAAACTGACCGAAGGATTTCTAAAAATATTTGTGGCATTTTTTCTGAGCACTTAATAATATTTGAAAAATCGGTTTTTTATAGTAAAACTTTTTTCATTAGCATAATTGAAAGTTGGTGCAAGAATATAAAAGATTCCTTTGTTTGGAACGAATCGATTGACCTATAATAATAATATATTTTGTCAAAGCGCAGGGAAGTTATGGTAATTTATATATTGTGAAAATCGGTTTTTTATAGTAAAAATTTTTTTCATTGACATAATTCAAAGTTGATGAAAGAATATAAAAGATTCCTTCGATCGAGACGAATCGATTGACCTATAATATTAATATATTTTATTAAAGCAGAGGGAAGTGATGGTAATTTATATATTTTGAAAATCGGTTTTTTATAGTAAAACTTTTTTCATTAATATAATTCAAAGTTGATACAAAAACAAAAAATATGTGTTGATTCGAGACGAATCGATTGACCTATAATATTAATACATTTTATTAAAGATTTATGGTAATGCGTAATATTTGAAAATACGGTTTTTCATAGTAAAACTTTTTTCTTCAATATAATTCAAAGTTGATACAAGAATATAAAAGATTCCTTGGTTCGAGACGAATCGATTGACCTACAATATTAATCGATTAATCGATTTTTATACTAAAAATTTTCTCATTGTCATAACTTAAAGTTGATGCTAGAATAGAAAAGTTGTGTTGATTCAAGACGAATCGATTGATCTATAGCATGGATACATTTTATTGAAGAGTAAGGAAGCTATGGTTATGCATAATATTTAAAAAGACGGTTTTTTATAGTAAAACTTTTTTCATTAACATAATTTGCAATTGATACAAGCATGGAAAAGATTCCTTGATTCGAGGAAAATCGATTGATCCATAATATTAATACACTTTATTGAAGATTAAGGAAGTTATGCTCATTTATAATATATGAATCATCTGTTTCTAACAGAAAAACTTTTTCATCGACATAATTCAAAGTTGACGACGCATGAATAGAAAAGATTTTTTGATCATAAATTTTCAAATAGAATAATTCTGACAATTTAAAAAAAAAATAATAAAGCTGGAAAAGGGATAGGGTGCGACAGAACTTTTCCCTTCCCTTTTCCAGCTCGGAAAATTATCATTTCGAATTCATAATTTGATGTGTCTGATTTGTCTTGGTCTTTAAAAAATTTGTTGTATTATTTTGTAATTTTGTATTTTTTGTAAATTTCTATTTTTAAATTGATCAAAATGAAGACTTTAGGTAGTCTATTATTGAAAAAAATAACTAATGCTTCCTCTATGAGGAAGCAAATACATTTGCTAACGGGAAGCAAAGTGCTCGTGAAATGAGCACCATATAATTATAAATACAAACAAAGTGGAAACACTCCAGATCGAATTCACATTTTTTGTTTTAAACTGCGACTTTCTATCTCGGTTTTAAGCAAAAATAGCTAAAAACAATAATACATTGTTTAAACAATTTATGTGTTTATCTAATTAGCAGTATAAAGTAGTATTTTATGTATTAGAAACAATTTATAGTGAAGAAAAACGCAAAAAAATCATAATTAACTCCAAAAACTCGCTAAACCCATTTTTTCACTTATGGGGTTTTTTGGGACCCTATACGTAAAACAGACTCATGCGGGCGATATTTAAAAAGTCATATTTTATTCGTATTCTATGGCTGATTTTTAAGAGAAATGGACTAAATTCAACTCGATAAACGTCATTTTTTCTCATGGGAAATACGTGTTAAACTTCATAGGTCTTGGATGATATATAAATATCATTTTTTATGAAACATGCATGATTTCAGCCCTTTTCGACGCCCATGAAGCAGGGCTAAAGCTCTACTTTTTACTCCCTAGGGACTGAAAAGTGACGTTAGAGGTGAATAATGAAAATTATACATTTATGAGCTCGCATTTTCTGATTATCAGCCCACTCACTAAAAAACTGTGAGGAAATTTTGGTTGCAGATAATAGAATTTTGTGGTTATTTATGGAAAGTTACCATATAAAACTGATCAAGTTACTGTAAATTACCGAAAAATGTCATACATTTCCAGAAATTTGTGGAAATTAAAAAAATGAATTTTGGGTAATTTATGGTAAGTTACCTGTGAAATTACCATGGATGACCGAAAATTATCATAAATTTCCGGAAATTTTTAAAAATGAATATTGGGTGATATATGATAAGTTACCATATTTACCGGTAAAATTGCCATAAATAACCGAAAATTTTCATAAATTTCCGTAAATTTATGGAAATTTTAAAAAACGAATTTCATGTAATTTATGGTAAGTTACAATATTTACCTGTAAAATTAACATAAATGACAGAAAATTTTCATAAATTTCCGAACTTCACGGAAATGTTTTAAAATAAATATTGGTTAATTTATGGTAAGTTACCATATTTACCGGTAAAATTACCATAAACTACCCAAAATTTTCATAAATTTCCGGAAATTTATGGAAATTGTTAAAAATAAATTTTGGGTAAATTATGCTAAGTTACTATATTTACCGGTAAAATTACCATAAATTACCGGAAATTATCATGAATGTATGTATGTATGTATACCATTAAGCCATTTCCCTTTCAGGGTAGGCGTGACACTACCCGATTCGGGTAGTGTTTCTAGGTGGATAGTTTTCTTGTAGTTTGTAGTTATAAATAACTGCAAGTTTGGGCTCACCACACCCATAATATGCCAACAGCACACAGTATTCTCGAATGGTCACCCATCCAAGTACTAACCGTGTCCTAACTAACGCTGCCTAACTTCAGTGATCTGACGAGAACTGGTTTTTTCAGCGTGGCATGGCCGTTGGCATGAATTTGCGGAAATTAATGGAAATTTTAAAAAATGAATATTGGGTAATCTATTATAAGTTAATATATTTACCTTTAATATTACCATAAACGACCGAAAATTTTCATAAATTTCCAGAAATTTTTAAAAATTAATATTTGGTAATTTATGGTAATTTACTATATTTACCGGTAAAATCACCATAAATTACCGAAAATTTTCATAAAATTTCGGAAATTTATGTAAATTGTTAAAAATGAATTTTGGGTCGATTATGGTAAGTTACTATATATACCGTTAAAATTGCCATAAATTACCAAAAAAGTTCATAAATTTTGATTTTGGGTAATCGATGGTAATTTATGGTAAGTTACCATATTTACCTGTAAAATTACCATAAATGACCGAAAATTTCCATAAATTTCCGCAAATTTATATAGACATTATTAAACAAAATCCGGCAAATTTTATTGAATTTTTGATGGTTTGGAATAACTTAACATAAATTTCATGTTTCTTTATTCAAAATCTAATATGGACAGAAATCATGACTGTGTTTCGAAAAATGTCTGAAATCATCCATTTGTTACGAAAAATATCGTATGCGCCAAGGGGGAGAGGCACTTTTTCTCCCCGTAGGTGCATAATATACTGTTTTTTCCAACAAAAATGGATTAATTTTTGTGTGTATTCAAACAAATTTCCGGCGATATGCATACAAATTCGAAAAAAAAATTTCCATTGCATTTTTGGAACACCCTAATAGACAGTCACTCATATACGCGTTTGGTGCAATCATGTGAGCCATTGTCCATTCGTGCATTAATTTTGCATATATGGTGGTTCGCGAGCCCCCTTGAACTCATGGTCAGCCTAGTTGTATTTTACGCCATCGCAAACAGCCAACGAGCTAATATTTCATTGTTACACGACCGGACCTAAGCCACCCGTATGACCCCGGTTAAATGTTCAACTGGTTCTTTTATACACCACGCTTTTACGAACCTTGGTTTACCAGTTTGACCTTTCCGTGCAAAAAAAGATATCTTCACTGGTTTTATGAAAGAAATCGTTTTCAATTCTTCCAAATATTAAAATTATTTAGAAAATTTTTGCATTGGCATTAGGGTCTTGTGAGTATATGTAATTAGATGAAGTAAATTTTAACAAAAAGGACAAATTTGGCAAACGTCCCATAGAGCCTTCGAAAAAAATCGAATTTTAACTTCTAAACGCTGTATCTGGATATTAAATTTCATTGCACATCTTTCTTTATTTAGAAAAAAGTTATACTTATTTTAGTTTTTGATATGAAGAAAAAAAGCACGTGTTCTTCTACCTATAGAGTAAACATAATTCAAAAGTGTAGGTTCAAAAAAATGTTAGTAATGTTTTTCTGATGCAGGGCGTAAATTTTACTTTTATGTCTTTTATAGCTTTTCATTTACCGATGGACTTTAGAGCAACTAAAAACTTCGAGCTACAAAAATTTGGAGAATGGTATGATAAAGTTTTTGAGAAAGTTTCAGAATGAAATATTAAATAATTTAAGAGCAGTAATGATTTCAGTTTATGACAGCATACGAGTTTCGGTGTTTTGCTAGTGAGTGAGTTATAAGATGATATTTTTCTTAGTGCATACAAATTTTACAAACGTGAGTTTACAAATTTGTCATGAATTTAATTTAATTTTTATAGCATTTCTTTGCTTTCAATATTTTATTTTAAATTTAAGACACTTTAATGTACGTTTTTCACTTTGTCTAAAAAAATATTTTAATTTGGAAAAGATCAGTTAGTCCGTTATTCTCCTCTGGAAATTACAAATATAAGCTAAAAAGTGATTTAATAAACAAAGTACCGATTTTTCAATTTATAATTAATTGGAAAACATACCTCCAAGAAATTAAAGTAGAAAATGAAAGATAGACGAGAGTACCTGAGAGCTAAATGTATGAGAAACTTGTAAATACAGGGTAAAAGGTTAATCAATTTTTCTATTCAACTAAGGAATTATCACTGTTTCATCAACTCCCAGCGACCAAATTGTGAAAAAAATTTCTACGTCCTTTATCTTAGATGTCAGAAGTTTTTGTGAAATTATAATAATTGTATTATTAATAGAAAACATAATTAATTAGATTTTTGAAATCTAAAGTAATTTTATTAAATTACATTATGCAGAAGGAAAATAGTATGCAAAACTATTATCCTTCTAGCTGTTATGCCCGAAAATATCTAATTATATAGTTTGCATACAAATTATTTGAGAATTAAATTAAATTTATGAGTATTTTGTGAACTTAATTTCTATAAATTTGTATTTCCTAAGAAATTGTAGCCATTTCGTTTTATAATCAAAATCGTATCTTTCTCCGAATTTTTGATGCAAGAAGCTTTCGATTTAGAACTTAATTCGGCATTAAAACAGTTCACGCAAAAAAAGAATTGCACTTCAGTTTGATCTGCCAATCTAATAAAAGAAGGTCGATTCGTGAATTGAAATAAGCTCGAAATGAGAATCATCTGTCAATCACTAAATCTGATAAAACAAATTCTAAACTGTCAAGTTTAGAAACCAAGGTAACCCACAGGGCTGAAGGTCGAGACCTCTGAGTGTGACGGTTCAACACTAATTTTTACGAATATTTAATTTTCCATTTTTCATTTTTTTTTGCATAACAATGTAGGATTATGTTTATAAAAAACATTGGCACTTTCTGTTTTTCGAATTTCACCTAAAAAAAATTGGGAACAAAAAGACAAAGTTTTACAAAAATCTAAATTTTCACCCTAACAGAAATAATGTTTCTGTCTTTTTAATTTTAATTCCGACACACATTATTCACGGGGTGTAAAAAAATTAAAAATTAATGTTCCATCATCAAAGAAGTGTCAAATTTTTAATTGTCAATTTTTCATATTTTTTTGCATAACAATGTAGGGTAATGTTTATAAACAACATTCGCACTTTCGGTTTTTCGAATTTCACCAAAAAAAAATGGAAGCAAAAAAACGAATTTCTACAAAAACCTAAA